>NW_010576472.1:237023-249929 GCF_000705375.1 Tinamus guttatus
CCGCTTGGGCGCCACGAGCGCGCGGCCAGACGGCGACGGAGCCAACGGGGAGCGCGGGCGCCCTCCGCTCCTCCCCCAGCACCGAGAGGGGACGCGGGGCCTGGGACGTGCCCGGGCTCTCACAGCGGGAGCGCGTGAGGGGCCGCCAGACCTTGCGCACGGGTTTCCAGAGAGCGTTCACAGTCCCAGCATGGCCTGGGCTGCGTGACTGCAGAAGGGCTCCCTCAGCATCAACAAGAGGCACCTCGGGCTTCAAAGCAACAATTTCAGATTTTAACAATATCTTTTCCTTAATGGAAAGCGAGTCACGTCCACGTTTCTAAAGCAGAAGCGGCCTCGTTGCGCTGCAGGGGCCTGTGAGCAGTCTCTCAAGCAAGCGACTGCTTTATGTCTCCCCAGGACTGGAAATAGTTTGGAGTGCCCACAGCTACACTCAGCGGATTGCACAAGCATGCAGAGATTACTCTGCCCTCTTCTCTGGCACAAAAAATATGCAAACAAAAATATTATGTGTTTCAGAGAAGGCACTTGGAGGAATGAACACACTCACTGGTCAAAGGAAAGAGCTCTGTGCTGCAAAATGAGCTTGCAGGTCCCTGCAAGCAGCATCTGCCCTTTGGTGCACAGCAGATAAAAGCAAGAGCTGGCCGTGCTGAGTGACTGACTTGTCCAAATTCAATTGGAAAAAAAAAATCAGAGAAATAACACGAAAACATCACTAAAGTACTCACCAAAGTACCTACAAAGTGACCTATGGAATCCGAACACAATACATTTTTTAGGCACTGCTGATGAAAATAGACAGCAGCCGTACTGCTGTGCATCATCTCTCATCTAGTAGCAAACTTTCTTTTTAAAGTAAAAACCAATTTTCAACTCCTCGACATATCTGGCACCCTCCCAGATACGTTTTTGATGAAACACATTGTGAAACAGAGTCTGAGCCTGGGGCTTTTCTCATCTCCCTCAAACTGAATCCTGCATTTAACGGTAATTCAAATTGCACAATATTCCCTCGCAATGATAGAGGATGTATTTGAGCCTCCTCTGGCTCCAGCAAGATGCAGCTGTGTGAAGAAGTCAAGCCAAACAGGTTGAGGAAGAAAACTTCAGATGGGAAACCTGAACAGGTACCACACCTGTGGCAAAAACGCGTCCTAGAAAGGTTCACAGACCTGTGGCCTGCTCAGCGGAGACTTTGGCCTTGGAGATGAAGAGTTGTGGCCACATTTCACTTGATGCCTTTAGCAAAGGCTAAACCAAGGTTAAACCTCCCTGCAAGTGTGACCAAGCAGGCCGGGAAAACACCGAGCGTCACATGGACACGGTGCAGCAGGAAAAAAGGGATTGTAGCAGCAGTCGTGAAATTCCTGAGGGCTGCGTTAACTGGCACAGTGACCCCGTGAAGCCAGAAGAGGTGGAAGAAGGTTGAGGATACGCAGCTTGGGGTGAATCTGTGGCGAGATGTGGGGTTTTAGAGCTCCTTTCTTAGCTTGATTGGCGGCTCTTGTTTTTGCACCAGAGCAGGTTAAACAGTTACCACGCTGTCTTGAACACTGTAACCAGCTACAGAACTTCCTCTCCAAGTGCTGCCCTGCTCTGTGCAACCAGGCCAGCCTGTTTTACCCGCCCACCCAAGCAAGATCAGCCTCTTTTAACTGCTACTTCTCAGCTGTAGGATAAGTAGTAGTAGGGAGAGGCAGTAACTGTTCAAACTGCTACAGCTCAGTGGACAAGGAGATGGACATTTCACAGAAATGAACAACATTTCACAGAAATGAACAGGTCAAGGCGACCCAGAAATGAAGCAGCGATGCTGCTCGGTTTGTCTTGCAATCACATTCCAAAAAACGATGATAACCTGAGTAGGAGACGAGCGCAGCCTCCTTGCGCGACGCTCACGCGCAGGAGCATGGGAAGCACGGGTTGCATGAACGGTAATTACGGTTTCCTGGGTAATTGGCAGTGATAGCTGTGATTTACAAGGGTTATAACACCACTATGAGAAACTCGCGTTCTCTGGTGATCAATGCACATTAAACGGGAAGGGGAGGGGAAAAAACCCCACGCAAACAAAAGTGAACAAGCTACGGCACAAAGCCAAAGACGGCCTGACCCCACAAACGCCCCCAAAGAGGAAGAAAAGGGCTGAGGATCAGCCGGTTTCCTCCTCTCAGCTCCCGTGACCGTGCCGCTGCCGAAGAAGAGCAGTGCCACAAACCTGCCGAGCCTCTCCACAGCAGCATCCCCCAGCAGGGCTGTCCCCCAGCCTTCCTAGATTGACAGCTGTCAGTCTCCAAGGACAGCCAGGCTCTGGGGACAGGCAGCCCGCAAAGGGGTGCTGTTCAATGCTCTGCACCCGAGCCAGTGGGAAGAAGAAACCCCCGAAGAAAACAGGGGCTCCCCGTTGGAGACATGGAAGGGATGAGTTCAAGGGTCCCTTCCCAGGTGACGACTGCAGTAAGCAACGTGACAGGGACAACGTGCACGGTGCAGAGGTGTGAAGAGCCTCCACCACAGCTGAAGCCACCAGGACAGTGGCAAAATCAGACTCCTAAGCATCATTCACCCCAAATTAAACGCAGTCCCAGCCCCAAACCCCTTCTAAGCCCAGGTGGAGCCAGCAGCTTCTGCTCCTCCAGGAGTTTGTGCCCAGAGCACGGACGTGGGGAGACGGATGGAGCTCCTGGGCCGGCGTCTGGAACAAGCGCACGCGGAATGCCAGGCAGGGCTCGGCTGGGCCCAGCTCCTTCCATCCGCAGAGCCGCTTCATGCGCCCATCACGGGTGCAGTAAGAGCTTCAGGTCTCAGCTAGGAGCGCTCCCAGTAGCTCCCAAGCCCCTCCAGGAGCATTTGGGCTCCGTTATTCTCAGAGGAGCCAGGAAAGCTGTGACCTGAAGATGGATTAGACAGGAGGCAGCTTAGGGGCTTGATAGCTACAGCTGCTGGCATTGCTTAAAACGAAAATAAAGGCAAGATTCTCCCTCCACACCTGGCTTTGCTCATGCCATCTGACACCCAAAAGGCATTTGGGAGGGAAGCACTTTAAAATCTGCCCTTGCAGAGGCTGAAACAGGAGGTCTGAAAGGACCAGCTGCACAAAATAATCAGAAAAAGCCATTTTGTTGACAAATAATGTATATATTTGCTGGCATGTGGATTGTTCAGTATGGAAATGCTCATAAACAGAGTGCCCAAAGTGGAAGCATTTTCCAAAGGGACTCCAGGAAAAAGCTAGTAGGGTAAAATGGGTAAAAAGAACTCCACGAGAACATTTCATAATAGCAGCTCCCAGCCCCTGCTTACCCCCATCCCAGTTCCCGACGTCCCGCAAACACCCAACGCAGTTCTGGGAAGGGTGAGGGGATTTTCAGGTAAATGGTTTGCCAGAAACATCACCCTCTGCATTCCTGGCTGCCACACTCAGACCATTTCATCATGACACGGATCAAGCAAGAGGAGCAAGCTGTGGAACTGCAGAGCTTGGCCTCGGAGGGGCTGGCCAAAACGGATTCCTGGAATACGCAGGAATACTTGGAAGAACTTTGAGAAAACTGCTGATGTCACCAAGGCACAGCAAGCCTGAGGAGAGGCAAAATCACTTTAAGAGCTTTGCCTTCTAAATGAATATGGTTAACTCGGAGACCTGCTCCTCTGCAGCAAGTCAAGCATCCTATGAGGCCCCTCTCCAAGGCCCCCATACACACAGGTAGGACCCACCTAACTGAGCTCTTAGGTCCGTCTCTGTTTGACCCAGACCAACTTGACCACATAAAGTTGACCATGTACCTGAGTGAGTTCCCGTTGCTACAACGAAATCCCACCCTTGTGCACGGAGCAATGCGACATGTCGCATCCAACCCCGTGCCCACCCTCTCCAGCCCAATGGACTCGATTTAGGGCATTACCAAGCCAGTGCTTCAAAGCAGTTAAAAACGGAGTGTATTTCTAAAGGGATGTTGGGCCACCGCCTGCTCGCTGAATGTGGAATCAGCTCCCTGATCACCTTTTAAAATATCAGTCCCAATTCTGCAAGGGGGTCTGTACAGGTCCACTTCTCAAGTTCAAGCAGAACCATACAAGGTGTAAGGGGCTGACCTAGGGCCGACATTTTAAGAAATCCCCACGAGCAGTGGAAATATTTCTAACCTCTCCAGAGGCTGTCAGTGCAGGAAGCAGGAGCTTGCCAGCACAGAAATGCAGTGAGAATACCAAATACCCTGCAAGCGTCCCCAAAATCAGCATTCATCTGCTGTCAGCCATGCTAATGAAGTGCAGTCCCAGCTCCTATTTGAAGCCTTTCAGAATTTGAACAAGGATCAGAAGCTTCTAAAGAAGCATATACTTTCTTGACGTTCAACCACCATTCACTTCACTCTTCCTTGAGCCATGCCTGCAGCACAGAACCCAGATACAGAAAGATACCACACAAAAATCAGTGCTATATTCAGTGACCCTTTGGAGTGTGACATTTTGAACTAGGAGGGAACATCCAAGATGTTTGTCGTAAGTAATATTGTCGGAGAAGCACAGACTACTTCTGCCAGTGCAAGGGGGGGAGAGCTTATTTCAAGAATGACACAACTGACTGTTTAAACACTTTGTAAACAGACTGTGAAATACAAAATCCTGGATGAAATAAAACGGTCAACAAACTGCCAGCAAGTAAATATCCCATTTTGGAGAACGCTGCATCCCTGGATGGAAAACATTGCCAACTATTCAAGACTTGCTACAGACGCTAAATGTCAGGTAAGGTGATTTCAATGGAGGCTCAAAGAATATCTATCAGCCCCATGACAGGAAACAGCCTTTAATCAGAGTTTTAGTAGATTTTCCAGCTTCATGACTTGAAAACCTCCAGAGGCAGGGGCCAGATGTCATCTGCTGAACTGTCATCTCATTCTGTATTAGAAATACCTTAGAAGAAAGTCAATGGCAACGAGAATGCAGAGCATGCCTTGCTATCAGGTAGACCAGATGTGAAAAAGGAACCAGGAAGGCCAGCAACTCCGCCGGAGGCATTCCCACACAAGGAAGGGGACACCTGCCAAAATGATCAGCTCTGAATGTCTACAACAAAAAGTCAATTTACAGAGGGCTGCTATGCCTGGTGATTCTGTACCCCGCCCTGTTTACACATTCACCCCATTGAAACTGCAGAATGACAGATATCTTTTCAGCAAACTCTGGTGATTCTGTATCACGCCCTGTTTAGACATTCACCCTTTTGAAACAGAATGACAGATATCTTTTCAGCAAACAACCAGCAGAATGCAAATAGAGAACTGAAACCCTGCCCCAGGCATGGGCAACGGCTCTAAAATAGCCCCAGAGTACAAAAACAGGCAGGAAAAGCCCAGCTCATCACAGGGGGAGGCATTCAAGAAGTTTTGTCAAAGCACTGGCAGATCAGTACTAGAGCCCAAGGCTTGGGACACAGGATGCCCAACCACACAAAAAGGCAACCACCCATGGGGGGATCCTCACACATGTAACAAGTACCTGATAGGGACCCCTTTTTGCAGGGTCCAACCACCTTGTCCTCTGTAAATGCCACTAAACAGAGCAAGTCCCATGCATTTAGGACTTGCAGGCCTGATTCCTTCTCCATGTCTGCCCTTTTCACACCACGTTGCTTGGAAAGTGCATACAAACCATTCACACAACTAAAATAAAGTAATCGGGTTTTCTAGAGGCAGAGAAACCTGAAGGCCTGGATCCTCCACGGCACAGGGCATGTCCTTAATCCGCACAGAACTTCACCAACCTCTTTATCCATGAACTGCATTTATAGGCCTCTCCTGCCAACATCCCCCATACGCAACTGCTGGGTAACCACAAAAACCCTTCCAGCAGTAAGCAAACTATTCTTAAAATATATCAGGTGTCTGTAACCTACACCAGTGTTACAAAATATAATTACAGGCTATGAAAAAACCCAGGAGCTGCTATATGTGCTCGCACACACCCCTCTCCTCTCCCAGGCTGTTCTGTGCATGTGGGCACACAGAAGCATGTACAAGAAAAGCCTTGTGTATAATGTAAGCCAGTCTTTTAAGACAGTGACACAAGAAGTGATTCATGGAACCGTCTCATATCCCCTGTGCTGCACAGGGGTTCTCCGAACAGAGCCAGGTCCTCTGTCAGTCCAGGGAGCAGCAGGAGGAAGAAAGAGCAAACAAGAACACGACGAACTAGAAAAAAACAGGTTTCACTTGCACTGAGATATTACACTTCAGGAACAGGACTTTCGAAGCAAGTCTTAGAGTACAACAAAGGAAACGCTCTGTTCGGGGTCAGGAACGGGGTCTAGTGTTTTGTTCCTAGCAGCAGCAGATGTCAATGGGGACACGTTAGCCCACCACCTTTGGCAGTCCAAATAGCAGTCTTAACACCAATCCTTGAAGAACCTGCAGCTGATCATGAAAAGTGACCATTAAAAGACAGGAAGCAAAGGGCAAGGCTTAACGAGATCCGTAAAAACCCCATTTCCATTCCTGAGGAGCTTAATTTGCTGAAGGACCTCCTGGAGAACGTGATCCATGCTGCTGTCACCTACATGGAGCATGCCAAGAGGAAGACGGTCACAGCATGGACACAGTCTTTGCCCTCTACAGATTCAGCAGTTGATTTCTGAAATTACTTCTCATGGGAAACATCATCCAGGGATGTCTGAAAACAGTCCTATCCATGGGCTTATTGACCCCCTCGTGGAGCTCCAGCAGGTCTGTGAGGCAAGACCTCCCCTCCAGCAGCTCTGCTGACTGTCCCCATAGGCTGCACTGGCCCATGTGCAGAGGGACCTTCTTTCTTACTACAAGACCCACCAGAGATGCAAGTCAGAGTCACCAGTCCGGAGTTCCCAGGACCTCTCCACAGCCCTCTCTGTGGATGGAGGCAGCTTGGCGGCCTCCCCGGCCTCGGCACGGAGGCCCTGTGCAACAGCACATTGCAATCCTGGCCAGCGGCTCTGCAGTTTCACATTCAAGTTCCTGCAGTGGCTGCCATCTAATTCTGGGTGGATGCCATCCAACCTTGGCCTCCTCTATTGCCATCCGACTTATTTATTTGGGCAAACACTTCCTGGCTATTCCCTTGGATATATATAGACAGATACTGTTTCCTTGCCAGAAAACGTTACCAAGGGCTTCGGAGCAAAACACCAGGAACAATCAGCTCCGACATGGCCCGAACAAAAGCTGCTTCCCAGACTCGGCGCCGCTGCCAGGACTCCGGTCACGCCGAGGGGCTTCCTTGGGCCACCACTCGCCTCATTGGTCTACCAGCCTTGTCCTCCTCCATCCACGGACCAAGAAAGGCAGGGACAGTCACTTGAGAACAAGCTGCAGATCCCTTCAGTTATATATATATATATATATAACTGAACTTTTATATAGCTGTTTTTTATTCAGTTTTATACCCTGCACTTTTATATAAGCCCTCAATGCTGTTCGTGCTACTGCGCTAACCCTAAGCAATACAGACATGCTACTGCTTTTGTCCATTTTCTTAGCATTTCTCTGGTGTCACCAGCTGATGCCCTGGGGCTGTTTGCACTTCATGACTAGGCTGTACCCAGTAACTATGTGGAGTTCTTCCAGGCTTTCAAGAATCTACATTCGATTTCGGGAAACTGCTCAGGATGTTCTCACTTCCTGCCTTGCTTCTTTTCAGAGGGGCAGGAAGAATTTCACCAAATAAATTAGCCAAGTGTGTCCCTCTTCAAGGACTGAATGTGTCTGAGCTACTACAGTTATTGTCTTTTCTCCTCGTTTTAATTCCAGCTTTATTAATGCTCCCACCATTCCCCCTATGGCAGCAGCCAAGCAGCTCTGCAAAGCACAAGTGTTCTCTTCTAAAGGTAGGAGAAATGTCATTCCAAAGCACGCAGAAAACTGGACAGATGCACCCAGTCAAACCATGGGAAGGTGCATGGATCACTGGAGACGCGCCCCAGAAAACCGCTCAGATCCGCAGGGATTTCCCTTTCCAAACCAGAATTCCCATCAGCAGAAGGGAACTGCACTGAGCTCGGGTAGTGTTGCAAGCCCTGCCGAAACACACGGTAAGTTTTTCCATGAACTGCTTCTTGCTATAAAACTCGCTGCAATTACCATCTTTTATGCAAGCCCTTCAGAGCAGTCACTGGGAGACACCAGCACTGGGCAAGGCTTTAGCAGCACCTGCCCAGGAGTTGTGGAAGCTCCTGCCAGCTCAAACACACGCGTGGAAGTGTTATCAGCGCGTGCCAAAACAAATGCAACCTTCCCACTGCTGCAAGCACTTTCTTCTGAACAAGTTCTGCGATAGAATGATAAGCGTTTACTGCTCAAGAGAGTGTTGAAAGAGACTGCATCACTGGAAGGAGGACGAGTCACTCAGGAAGTTGCCAAAGAAGAGTCAGTTTGGCCTGGGGCGCGTCAGAGTCCCGGGGCCGGTGGGACTAGCTGAGTGCCTGGGTAGGAGCGGGTAGGGTTGAGCACGTCTGAAAATCACGATGCTAACGGCCACCCCTGCCAGCGCTGTCCATGGGACAGCAGTGCATGACCGGTACCCGTGAAGGTGCCTGAGGATAAAGCCACCTCGCTGGTCTAGATTTCCAAAGCCAAATGCTGTGACTGTGCTGAGCAGTTTGAGAAGTGCGTTTCTGCAAACAGAAAAGGTCCAGACCCTCACAGCAGGAGCACAACGGTAGCACAGCCGGCATCTGGCTTCATTTCAGCTCCGAGGTGACACATCCCGGAACAAAAGGCTCCAGATTGAGCCGTGGCTGCCCCTCCAACAAGGGCAGCAGCCGTTCGGCACCTACCGGCAGCCCCTGCGGCCCAGGAGGCAGCACGTGTGGAGTTTCCTACTTCTTTGCAGCAGGCACGTGCTCACACCGAGGTTCATTGGGATTGAGGGACACTCCGGAGCAGAGGCAAATCCGTATCCTCTCCAGAGGGCTGCTGTGAAAAACTGCTCTTGCCAGTTTCCTGTTGGAAGCCTCACTGGCAGGCTTTGCTTTTCAATTGATTATGCTTTAAAGAATGCTCCCACTTTCCTTCTTCAGGAAGATTTACCTGAAGACAGCCCCTAAATCCTTTATTAGATATTTTTTTTTAAAAAAAAGGAAATCTCCATTTTAGCGCTGCTTTGCCATTCCGTTTTATCACTGCATGTCATTCCAGATGCAGCGCTGGAACGACTGGCAGTTATTTTTCCATTTAAACAAAGCTGCGGAAGGTCCTGGCAGCCTTCGCTAGCTTCACTTCTCCTTTCTAAGTCCATTGCTTCATACGCAAGAGAGCGGAGAGGGAGCAGGAGAGAGAGCAGAGAGCCCAAACGCTCTCCAGACCGGCCGCCTCCAGCACCCAGTTGAGCCCGTGCAGCAGCTGGGCCTGTGGCGAAACCACCACGTGCCAGATCCTGCCTCAGGTTCCCCGGTACCAGTGCGACAACTGGCCCGACTGGTTTGGGAAATGAAGTCTCCCAGTCAGCGCTGCTGCTCTACATAGACCAGGAAATGGAAAATGTTTCACCGAGGTGCCTTTAAACCCATGGGTCTCATTATGGAGGCTACGGGAGAGTTTTGTAAGAACTGTTTTGTTTCCTGAATTCCCACCCGGGTACATTTTTACCCCAGAAGCTGTCCAGGCAGACACTTCTCCTAGCTTATTAGCAGCCATTTCAGCACACAACTAAGTGCATCTATGCAACAGAGCTGAGCTTGCAGCATGGTGAAAGCTCAAGGGTTGCCAGCTTTAGTCAGTGCCAGCAACAACCCAAGAGAAAGCCTTGGGACTGGCTCAAGCCTCCTGGAAGAGCCCTTGGTGCCACAGATGATGTGCCCAGGTGCCTGCAAGGCCTGTGGCAGCAAGGACAGGAATCTACTGCAGCATTAGTTTTGGTCTTCCCACACAGTTAGGGGAGAGATTTCGCATTTAAGACAAGCACTTTATCAGAAACGCTTCCTGGCTCTTCCGTTACATTTTAGGCCACATCAGCAACGCCAAACACAGAAAGAGGAATCAAAAGCAGCAGAGACAGAAATACGTGCAACGTTCACGAGCTGCAGGAGCTATCACAGCGGAACAGGCAGCAGAGAGGCTGCAAGGGCTTCCTACAACCCCGGGGTAGGCTGAGCTACACAGTGCTAAGGGCACCCAGAGGACGAGTGCGTGACGGTAAATGTCACCTATGTAGCAGCTATGCGGTGTGAAGTGATCCCACACACTGCCCTTGGGACCAAGGAGCAATCCCATGGCAGGGCGCAGAGCTCGGCAGCACATCTCATCCCAGCTCTGCTCCGAGCTGGAAAGGACTCGCTGGCCAAGGGCCATCCCTATGTTCGGACTCTTCTGCAGTACAAGATGACCAGGAATGTTCAGAGCAGCGTGGCAAGGACAGATCCCCATGAACCATGAGCTCCTTCCCATCTAGGCAAAGCTCGAGGTGACCATAGGCAACACAGCAACAGCGGCTGGAATCTTTGTCAGGACACACTTCTAAGAAAGGCTCTGCAGTCCTAGAAACAGCATTCCCTTTCCCCCCATTCCTCCCACTGGAAAGCAAAGGCCATGACGCTGGGTCTTTCCAGAGCTCTCATGCCACTGAGCAGTCACTGATTCCTCAGCACGATCCCAGTTCCTTTCCCATCCAACTCTCCCCACACAGACATACCTAGAAGGAGGTATTTTGCCAAGGCACTAAAATAAATAAATAAATAAATAAATAACACTAGGAATTCTCTTTGGCTTTTGTAGGCTCTCATTTCTTTATTGGCCTTTCACAAGTATGACAAGTTTCAAGGGTTTCAGAAACCGAGCTTGCTCAATAACGTGCTTTGCACAAACGTGGACAAGGAGAAGTCACTGCTTTGTTACTGGAGAAAGGGACGTGCCTGGAAAGGCCTGTGCATGATCCCTCAGCTCCTTCACAAGCAACAACCCCCAGCCCTGTTCCTTTTACAGATAACAGCTCCCAGCCCCATTTCCCCAAGGTCCCCACACCACATGTTCGTGCTGTCACATTCAGGGCACTCTTCATGCACAGCTGAGCTGCAGACACCCCAATGCCCACGTCCAAATCAACCACTTGCAATGATGCACACGAGGAGAATGCACCCCCAAGCAAGCTTATTTTTTTAGCAGTGCAAGCAGAGATTGTCACTCTCCTTTTTAATACCCACTGCAAGAATTGTTCAGCATCACAACATCCCCACACAGCCTGCCAAAAGTGAGTAAAAGAAGCTCTTTTGCGGACAAATTAAAGCTGAGGGCTGCCTATCTGCTGCACACAGGTGTTGCTGCAGGGACGAGCAGACCCCTCGGCACACCCTGCACAGCTGCCAGCCGTGCGGCCCAGGGCTGCCAGGCGGCTCTCGTTTGCCCTCGCCACACCTCTACCCGGGCTTACACAAGAGCGCTCACTGACAAGCTGGAGCTGTTTTGCCATGGAGCGATCTGGAGAACATGGGTGGCTGGCAGAGAGGTAAACACTTGCCACCATTTCTACTGCACAAGCTGGAGGCCAAGTCAACCTGGGCGTTTGGTGACTTCTACTGAAGCAGTAGCTGCACAGCTGAAAACTTAAGTAGGAGCCCCCAGTTAGACAACCGTGGGGAGAGCTGAACTGTCATGACCACATTCCCCTTATGCCAGTGACATGCAGGGACTCCATGTCTGCAGCAACTTCTGTAGCCCAGCACAGCTCATCATTAAAGAGCCCAAGCACTTTTTATTGGCCATGCTCCTCCATAGGCAATGGCAATATGCGATGCTATCACTACATCTCTGCATGCATCTCACTTGGCTTCTGCGCCACCACGTCCGGTGACACAAACACAGATGCAAGATAAACACGTGGCACTGGGCGAAGCGCAGACGAGAGCTGATAAGGCAGCACCCTCAACCCAGCGCGCAGAAGCGAGGAGCCGGCTCTGCAGCAAAGCACCAGCTCTGGATTTCAGAAGTCTATAGCGAAGCCCGTCTTACATCATTGTCAAAATTTCAGCTTCACGTGACTTTTCAGACTGTAGCTACTCTGAAAACTAACAGGGAAACCAACAGATTCAAGACAGGACTGGAAGCTACCTGTCCTTCCTGCAGGCAATGTCAGAGATGCTGAGGTTTTAGAGAGCTTCACAAAGTTACACAACCTCAGAAGCAAGAGCTCAATACGGAATGCAAGGTTTTAGAAGAGCCTTTCTGCCATAGATGTGGAAAGTTTCCAGAACAGCAGAATGCGGAAATGGGAGATCTGGGCTTAATTCATTTTTTGCATGTTATTTGTTCCTGATTCCATTTCCCTACTTGCAAAGGGGCACCTACCTCCTTCACAAGGAAACTGGGGCACCTGCCCAAGTTACACCTAAAGCAGCACGACTGCTTCTGGCTGCAGCGAGTACAGGGCCGAGGTAGAGCTAGAAGCTGGGGAGATCCCTGCTACTAAACTATGCTCCTTGAGCACATCCCAAGACAGCCCCTTCATGGAAAGCAAACACCTTTATCTATGGAAAGATTAAAGCCTGCCAGGTTTTACTGCATTTTAATTCACCTCAACAGCCATCAGTACCATGCACACACAAGGGCATTGCACTTAGACCCCTGCATGAATTATGAGAAATAAAATAAAACAAACAGGACTTTACCAGTAGAAAGCAACTTTGTCCCCAAGCTTCTTCTCATGGACGTTCCTATCCAGCAGGTTGTAGCAGATGTTGGTCGTGGCCCCTTTCATCCATTCCACAAAGATCTTGCCCTTGGTCACGTCGAAGTTGTAGCGCAGGAAGGGCGCCGAGGGCTGCGTCTTCCAGTGAAACTCCTTGGCGATGTCGCCCCAAAACTCTGCGGAGAGCCGGGACAGGGGGATCAATGGGGACGGCGGCGGGAGGCGGCTCCGCGTGCCCGGCAGCTCCCCGCG
>NW_010576472.1:250036-261744 GCF_000705375.1 Tinamus guttatus
CAGGCCGCCTCAAAGGAGGAGGAGGACGAGGAGGAGGAGCGGGAGCGGGGCCGCCCTCGCGGGGAGGCCGCCAGCGCCGCCCCCTCCGCGCTGTGTCCCCTCCGCAACGCTGTCCCCGCTCAGCCGTGGCCCTGTGCCCGGGTCCCCCTCCAGCCCGTGCCCCCTGCCAGCGGTGTCGCCGTGCGCCGGCCGCGTCCCCGGCAGGGCTGGTGTCCCCACCCGGCCAAGCCTGAGGGGCCCCATGGTGTAGGAATAAGGAATAGGAGGAAAGGGTGGCCAGGGAGGAAAATAATAATGCTGATTGCTTGAGGGATAAAGGGAAGGTTGTGGTAAAGGTAGAGAGGTGAGGATGTAAGGATCACCTGGGAAGACCCCTAGAAAAGGAGAAGGGAGAGAACCCCTGGATGGAGAAGAGGTGGTGGTGGGGCTGCTTGGTTGTTGCCTGCTCCTTCTCTCTGTTTTCCCACACCATGGCAGCCAGCTTTGCCCAGCCCCGAGTCGGTGGCTGTGGCCTTGTCTCCACCCATGCAGACCCTTGTCGGTACCGCTGCGTTTCATACAGCCCCGTGTTGTTTAACCCCACAGCGGAGCTTCCACCAAGTCACCCCAAGGCAGACATAGGTGGCCTTGCTTCTCAGGGAAGCACAGAAGCGTTGGGCTCTTTGCCACTGCATCCCCAAGCTCCAGACTTCATCCTTGAAGTGTCTATGGGGTGGTGGGTGCTCCGGGCTTGTGTCCCTACACTGCTAACAGGCAAGAAACTCCTGAGCCACTGAGAGTTCTGCACCAGAGCTGATAATGCAGGGACACCACAGGTAACAAGATGGCAAATGGCAGCTCTCCGTGTTGCAACATGAATGTGCGCCACGTTGCATTAGATCCTGCATTGCATTAGATCTTAAATAACAAGGTATGCCTGTATTAACCCAACACGGCTTGGAAAATGTGCGCAGTGTGGAGCACAAAGGGGTGAGTCCAAGCCTCGCACTTGGGCTCAAGTGACTCCGCTTCTCCAACACAGAGCTGCTGTGGAGCTGCATCACTTCAGTCCTCTGCACTCCTCCCCTCCTCCTAAATGCTGTGGATCCTGTGCACGCTGGCAGAAATTCACTAAGTTTTTTTTTTTTTTTTCTTCACCAGGACACTCAAGCACTGTGACAGGGGCCCAAAGTGGCTGTAGGGTCTCTGTCCTTGGAAAAACTTAAAGCTCAGCTGGACAAGAGGCTGAGTGCCCCATGCTCCCTGCAGTGGGAGGTAGCAGCAGGGGCCTCCAGAGGGACTGGCTTTATTTTAGGCTCCTCTGATCTTAGAGATCCTCTGCCTATGCAGGTGCCTACCATGGTGGATCCATTTTCAGCTTAGTCCTGATTTTCCATGCAGTAGGAATGCCACACCGAGCCAGGCCGCCCCAACAGTGCTTCCATGGCACTTCTGCAGAGCATCATCCTCCTGAGAGCTTCGGCTCCATCCGAGCAGCCGCTCACCCTGCCCTGCGGGTGATCCACGCTGTATTTTGGACTTGGGCCAAGGAACACTCGAAAGATAAAGTCCATAACCTTGAACTTGCCCAGTGGTGTATGGGCCTGGGGTCAGTGACCAAGGGATCATTGGTGTTTTCTGGGCTTTGATGCACTCCCTGGAAGCGTTGCATCACTGCACGGCATGGGAAACACCAGGCACTGGTGAGCACCGTCTGCCAAGGCCAGGTTGCTCCTACCTGGTCAGAGATGGTAGGAAGCTGTAGGGGCAAATTCTGCCCTATGCCAGCTTGCCCCCACCATAAAAAGACACGAGGAATAGGTTTGGTGTGCAGGGACTACATCTCTCCTAGTAAAGCAAGGGGATAAAGGTGAAGACTATTGTCTATCTGCAATGCTGGGAGCTGTGTCAATTGTCAGCTGAGCCAAAAAAAGTATTTACCAGTATTGCTGATTTTTCAAATACCCTAACTGGAAAGTGCCCGGATCCTCATCATCCGTCTCCTGCAAAGAGAGACAAACCCACCACTGCTGAAGTCCTTCAGAAGCTGCCTCACACCGAACATTTTCCATCACAAGTTTCATCAGTTTCATTCTGGAGGATTTGGCATTTGCAAGCAGGGCTCCTTAGCTCCCTAGGGAACCTCCTGGGTTCCGTGTCCCTCGCTCCTGGTTCAGACCCGTCGTGCTCTCCTCGCCATGCCAAGGGTGCCCCTTGTGCCGAGGTGCCCTGCTAGCAGGCACTCGCTGCTCTCTTTCTCATTGGCCTTTTGCTTTCAGTGCTTTGTCCAGCTCGAATTCTTCTCCTGCCTCGGTGACAAAATGATTTCTCCAAGACAAGTGCTGCCTGCGGCTTCAGGACACCCCGAGGCATGAGGCTGGGGCAGCACCCAGGCCTCCTGCCTCGAGCACTGCCCGTGATGGGCTGCTAAGGCCATGGACAGGGCATTTGGTGCTACAGATGTGCACAGCTGTGAGCGAGGAAGCAATTGCTTCATCTCACACGCAGCACCTGTGAGGAGGAAGCCTCAGGATGACCCTGGGCTGAAGCGCTCTCCACTCCCGCAGGAGCTTGAGAGCTGTCCAGGCACCCCATGGACAGGGCTGGGGACTGTGCAGATGGTCCCTGTCTCACTGCGTGGCCATGCTCTGCTCCCCACGTCCTCCTGCCCCACAGCATCTTGCCGCTAGCCAGGGGGCTAGGCTGGAAGGGAGCGCGTGGGTCAGCTGGGTGTCACAGGACGAGTCCAGCCTCAGCTCCCCTCCAGGCTCAGCAGGCAGCCTCGGAAAAACAGCTTCACTTGTGGCCCTTCCTCCCCTCTTCGTGGAAAGGACACATGGAGGGGACACATTGCTGCACCTGAAGGTCCTCTGTAGGAAATCAGAGCGGGGGAAATGATATTGGCCTAAGTGGTGCCTTGCTCACGTTATCTGCTTGGAGTGCTCTGGGAACAGCAATGCCAAGTGGAGTAACCTGCATTGCAGGATGCTCCTCCGCACGCTCCCTCCCGTGCAAAGCCTCCATCTTAGCTGCTGGGGTGGAGGAGAAGAGGAACAGGAACATCAGGAGCGGCCGCGCTGCTCAGGACATTGTGGACCCCATTGCTAAGGGAAGGGGTGGTGCCAATGGGGAGTGCAGGACATTTCCTTCTGCTGGGCCTTTTTGCTGCAGACTGGGTGGGAATCTCCTCCCTATGCAGGCAGAGTGCTGAGTGTGTCAGGTACGCAGGGAGACGGGGAGGCGAGCAGCGCTCGCTGCCCTCCCTCCTCATGCCCTGGCGCCTGGGCGCCGCCGAGGGCAGCAAGTCACCTTGTCACCCATTGCCCGTCCTCTGATCCCTGGGCAGCTCCTGCCAGGCCAGCCTGGACCTGGGCCCAGAGAGCAGGGCCAGCCTGGCAGGGGCTGCGGCTCGCTGATACACGGCCCTTGAGGATGGTAATCAGAGAAGGTTTCTTTTTAGCATGGACCCAGCCCCCACGTATCACAGGACAAACAAGTTTACGGCTGACACGTTTCAGGGGCAGCGGGAAGCTTTATCAGAATATCCTGCAACAAGAGGGAAAAGTTTTCTTTGTGCTGTAGGTGACATAAAGGGTGGGGAACCAAGGTGTAGAAGGGCAAAGGGACTGGAAACCATCCCGAGTGACACTAGCGAGGTCCTGGGGCCTGCGGAGCGGGCGCTGGAGAGGGAGCTGCCTGGGCACTGGGCAGCGAGGATCAGCTTACGGTGCTGCCCGCTCAAGGATGAGCTCAAGGTTAGAGGTGCTAAAATGGGCTCCAGGGCTCGTGCCCCGGCAGGCGCCTGGCTTGGCCTCTGCCAGAGCGAGAGGTGGCACCGATGGCCCCCGCGTCTCGGGGCCGCACGTGAGCCCGGGGCGGAGGGTGGCGCAGGCTCCGGTCTGCTTTGCAAAAGGGGAATGTGGGCAACCTGCACAGCTTGGCCAGGCAGCCCCGCACCCTGCCTGGGTGTCCCAGGGGCTCCTATCCTGGTTTTCAGCCAGGGCCAGTCTGAACAGCCCCTTGTTTGCACCTCAGGCACACACACAGCTCGCCGCACACCAAACTCCTCCCTGCACCAGCTGCAGAGGGAATTTTAACCAGCTCCGCAATAAGAGCCCTTGGGTCCTGCGGGGAGTTATCAGCGTCTTTGTTCAGGAATGGAAGGGCTCAGCCCAAAGCCCAGCAGCTCTGGGCAGCTCTGCAGCCCTTCGGCCCTTCCTGGGATGCTCCTGGCCCTGTTGTGGCTATCAGGGAGTTAGAACAGGCTGGGCTGTCTGGGCTGCCTGGAGGAAGCCAGAGCCACCTCATTGCAACCTGCCTGGGGAACAACTGCTGAATTTCAGTCCTTCTGAAGCATTGAGGAGAAGCTAATGAAAACCAGCCTGGCAATTTAGCCCTCTGCAGAGTACGCTCTGAATATGCATAATCATTTTACATTTAGAGGAGCTAGTAATGCAATCATTGCCATAAATCCAACCCTGGAGAGGCATTGCTGCTGCTTGCCAGAGCTTTCTGAGCGATCTAGACGCAAGAAAACGGCTGTCGGTCCCCAGGACGGGGCCAATTACCCTCATAAAGCCGCGCTCTGCTCCCGCAGCGGCTCCCGTGCGTGCGTGGGCTCTGCCCGCTGCCACAGTCCCCGTTCTGCAGGGAGGCGTCAGCGGGGCCGGGGCTGCAAAGGCAGCCAGAGCAGGGAGGGCCGTGGGGCCACAGGGCCATCGTGCCCTCTGCTGATGGGCTGCCAGCCGTGCAGGCCTGCAGCGCCAGCCGTGCAGCGGCTGCGGGGACAGGATGCAGCTCTGAATCCCTCGCGCTGCAGGGTGCGCAGCGGAGCCAGGCAGGGTCTGGGCTGCGCGAGGTGCAGGGAGGAGCAGGAGCGGGACGGGTCCTTCTGTGGGAGCGGGATTGGGGTGGTGCAGAGATGTGCCCGGAGCCGGGAGCTCTGGGGACCCTGCTGGCGTGGGGCTGGTGGGGAGCTGAGCTCCTGTGCTGACACCGGGGTGGGTGTCCCCGTGGCTCCCAGGACTGGCCCCACAGCCCTAGCCCATCTCCAGGCCCCATCTGCAGACCAGCATCCCGCAAAACGTGGGGTTGCCTCTGGCCTTGAGGTCACCTCAAGCTGCCTGTCCTGATCGGGCCTCAGGGCTGCTCTTTGTCCTGGGGACTGGCTGCTCCCAGAATCCGGCCCTTGTGGAAGGGAAATCACTGGAGTTTCACAGGAAAAGCGGGAGCAGGACAGGGTATGAAGCTGTTGGCTTCAGGGAACTGGCCAGCTGGCAGAGCGGGGCTCCCATCCATGGCGGCTCCTGCAGAGAGCCGGGCACAGAGGACACCTCTGCTGTCCCCAGGCAGACATGCAACGTCCCAGCAAAGGCCTGCGACCTCCTTTGCCCATGGCCTCCTCTGCAGCCCTTCCCCACAGTGCTGTGGTCTCCTTGTACCCACAGGAGAGCCCCAAGGGACCCATAGCCCTCCCCTGGGCCACCGGGCTGAGCCAAGGGATGGTGACACCCATCTCTGCCGCTACGCCATCCATCCTCCTGGGACCAGCTTTCCTTGCTGAGCTGTCCTGCTCCGTCTTGCCCTGGTCGGGGCAGCCTTCCCTAGCTCCAACCGAGTGTCCATGGGGACTGGTTCCTTTGCAACCCAGGTCCTTAGGAAGCCACAGGGGCTGCATCCTTGGTGTCCCCGGGAGCCTGGGGCAGGATGGCAGCACTAGCACAGGAAAGCAGGCGCTGGAGACGCTCCACTGCTCCCACACACTTGTTGAAAAGAGGACTTAAGAGACAATCTTGAATTGTTTTCTTTTTCCATAGTTTTTTTAGTGTTTATTTTTAACAGACTTGATTTAAATTTTTGTTTTCTACAATAATTCAATGTAAAAATCCCAGTACAATATACAACAGTTTGAACATTTGGAATAAGAAATCCAGCTTGGTGAGACACCTACGTTCAGCTAGTTTCTAACACAGGTAGTAAATTCCCTCCACCCCCTCCCCCAAAACCACCAGCCAGGAAGGCATTTGGAAGGGAACACTTTACAGACACCACCTCCCCTCGTCCCCAGCCCTGTCAAGATACTGGCTACCCTGTCCCTGGCAGTACTGCAGTGGGACAGTCCCTTAAACACACCCCCATGGAAAGGGGTAGAGACTCTCTCGGGGTGGCTGGGAGCCTCCAACAGTGAGGGGCAAGGTCTGCCCTCCAGAGAGGCCAGCTGGCCCTTGTGCGCGAATGATGTGGGATGCTCTGAAGGGCCTTCATATAGGTCCCTCAGGGCACAAGGCTCTCGTGGGATGGAGAGGAGCTCTATCCTCTCCTTGGCAGTAGCACCAGTAGCCCCAAGCCCTGGTGTGGCCGTAAGGGTGTTGGAAGGGGATGTCCATGTCCCTGCATGGCCCCAGTCTAAGGGAAACAAAATGAAGACGATGAAAAAGTCCTTGTTCTAGGGTCTGAGAAGTTAGCTTGGGGATACCTCATTGCTCAGGCCTGTGACACGGCCCTCTTTCCGGAAAACCCTTTGACTTGGCCCACGCTGCTCAAGCAGCATGGAGTGGTCCAGCTTGAGTAACATGGGGTGGTCCTGGTCAAGCAGAATGAGGTGGTTCTACTTGGGCAGCATGAGGTGGTCCTGCTCAAGTAGCGTGGGGTGGTCCTGCTCGAGCAGCATGTGGTGGTTCTGCTAAAGCAGCATGGGGTAATCCTGCTTGAGCAGCATGGGATGGTCCTGCTCGAGCAGCATGGGGTGGTCCTGCTTGAGCAGCATGGGATGGTCCTGCTCGAGCAGCACAGTATGGTCCTGCTCAAGCCACATATGGTGGTTCTGCTCAAGCAGCATGGGATGGTCCTGTTTGAGCAGCATGGGGGGGTCCTGCTTCAGCAGCATGGGGTGGTCCTGCTCAAGAAGAATGGGGTGGTCGTGACTGATCATCATGGGATGGTCCTGCTTGAACAGCACAGGATGGTCCTACTCAAGCTGCATGAGCAGCTGCAAATGGCAGGTAGGCCTTTCATGCCTGGTCTTTTTTGCCCCTCCAAAATTCTCCACTTTTTGGAGAAGTCCTCCACAGCACTTTCACAGATGTGTATGTTAGAAAGTACCACAGAAATCTCTGGTCTAGCTCCTTGCTCCAAAAGAGCTGTTGTTAATGCTAAATCAGGGCACTCTTGACTTTGGCAGAATTTTTAAAATTTTTCAAGAGAACAGATCCTCCTACTTCTCTGGTGACCAGTTTCAGCTGCCAGGGAGAAGTGTTCCCTGGTTTCCAACACGAATCTCCCAACCTGCAAGCTGCGGCCCTTGCTTCTGCTAAAAAAAGAGCCCTGAGCAGTGAGGATGGGATGGGAGCCTGGTTCTCCATTTAACCTAGCCCTGACATGGACATGCATCCCATCTCCAACAGATCAGGGCTTTTTTGCTTGCAAGAGGGATGGTTGGGCTGAAGGTGGTAAGAGATGGCATACAAAGCAGGGAGATGTAACAGCAGGAGACAGACGTGCTGGAATAAGAGAGTACAGGGAAGATGGGGGACAGGAAAGATGTCAGGAGGGCAGCCTGGGAGATGGGAGGTGTGGAGGAGAGTTGGGAGGTAAAAGAGAATGAAAGGGAGGAGATGTACAGTGAGGTCGGCTAGCTGGAGAGCAGGAAGATGGAAAATGGGAAGGGGTGAGAGAAAAATCTGTGAGGTAAGTGGGATACTTGGAGGATAAAGAAAGATGGGGAGATGGGGAGAGGTGGAAGATTGTAAGGAGGAAAGGGGAGATGGAGGGAGGTAAAGAACACTGAGGAGGACAGGGAAGGTTGCGGGAGGAAAGGAAAATGGCAAGAGGTGAAGGAGCATGATGAGGGATGTGGAATGGTGAGAGGTGGAAAAGGTTGAGAAATGTTGGGGGAATGACAGAAGTGAAGGAGAACGACAGGAGGGATGGGGAGATGATGGAAGGTGACAGAAGACAAGGAGAAGGGAAGACTCAGATGGAGCTGGAGATGACAAGCAGGGTGAAGAGATAGAGGAAGATGAGGAGGGATGGAAGATGATGGAAAGTGCAGGACGATGAAGAGGAAAAGAGAGAGTCCAAGGCTGGAGGTAAACAAGGAGGAATGGGCAGATGGTGGGAAGTAGATGAGGAGGAAAAACAGGCCAATAGTGGAAGGTGTTGGGGCATGGGGAAGGATGGGAAACAGTAGGAGGGGGAGGAGAATGAGGAAGTTTGGTAAAATGATGGCAGATAGAAGAGGATGATAGAAGAGATGAGGAGATGATGGCAGGTGACAGAGGTGGCAAGTGGTGGGAAGAAGGTATGAGGTAGTGGAGAAAGATGAGAAGGGATGAGAAGATAGCAGATGGAAAAAGATGAAGTATGGGAGATGGGAAGTAGAGGCGGAAATGGAAAAATGGGAAATGGGAAAATAAGTGAAGAAAAATGGAATGTTGGCAGTTAGAGGGACAGGGCAGTGGTGGGAGGTGAGGATGGATTTTGAGATGAACTGGATAAGGATGAAGGAGAGGAGATAGGAGATAGAAAAGGATGAAAAAAGGAAGAAATGAGAAGCTGCAGAGGGCTGAGGTATTGATGTGACTTGATGAAGGATGAGGAAAGATAGAAAGATGGTAAAATGTAGAGGAAGATGAGGAAGAACGAGAGGATGGTAGAAGCTGATGGCAGAAGGGATAGTGAGATGTTGACAGCTAGAGGAATAGGAGGAAAAGAAAACTGAAGGTGAAGCAGGATGAGGATGGAAGAGATGGGATGGGGAATGGAAGAGGAACAGATGACATAAGGGGATGGTAAGAGATGGACAAGAATAAGGAAGCGGTGGGATATAGTGGGTAAAGCAGGGATGGATGTGGGTGATGGAGGAGCAGTGGAGGGAGAGATGGGATGTGGTGGGCAATGGAGGAGCACAGGCAGAAGGAAAGGATGTGGCGGCAATGGAGAAGCACAGGAAGGAAAGACAGGATGTGGTGGGCGATGGAGGAGCAGTGGAGGGAGGGAGGACTGTAGTGGGCAATGCAGGAACAGGACAGAGAGAGATGAGACATAGTGAGTGATGGAGGAACAAGCGACATAGTGAGTGATGGAGGAACAAAGGAAGCAGGGGTGACATATGGGTGATGGAGGAAGAGAGGATGGAGTGATGAGACAAGTGATGGAGGATCACAGAAATGAGGGATAGAATGTGCTGGGTATTGGAGAAGAGGGTGGAGGGATGGGACCTTGTGGACAATGGAGCAGCAGAGGAAGGAGAGAGAGAATGCGGTGAGTGATGGAAGAGCAAAGGAGAGATGGGATGTGGTATGCAAGGGAGGAGGACAAGATGGAGGTATAGGAGGTAGTGGACCACAGACAAGCAGAGGAAGGAAGAAGATAGTGGGTGGTACAGGAGCACAAGAAGGATGGACAGGTCATGATGATGATGAAGGAGTAGGTCAGCAAGGGAATGGGACATGGCAAGAAAGGAAGGAGCACAGGAAGGAGGGACAGGAGGTGTTAGATGATGAAGAGGAGGGGGGGAAAAAAGAATGGGAGGTGGTGGTGGTTGATGGAGAAGCGGGAGGGATACAGACATGGTGGACCATCAAGGAGCAGGGCAGGGAGGGCTGGGATGTGGTGAGCCAGGGAGGAACATAGGAGGGATGGGTGAGGGTGGGTCATGAAAGATCATAGCAGGGAGGGATCACACACACTCACACAGAAGGGTTGAGAAGGGACTTCTGGAGATCATCTAGTCCAACCCCCCTACTCAAGCAAGGATGGGTTGTGGTGGGTGATAGAGGAACACAGGAAAGATGGGAGGCGATAGGCAGTAGAGGAGGGGAAGGGGGAGGGATGAACTGTGGTGGGTGCAGGAGAACAGGAAGAAGGGATGGGTAGTGGTAGGTGATGGAGAACAGCAGGAAGGGATAGGATGTTTTGGGCAATGGAGGAGGAGAGGATGGAGAGATGTGACATGCTGGGTGATGGAAGAGGAAAGCAGGGAGGGATGGAGGGATGTGACATGGTAGGTGATGGAAGAGGAAAGCAGGGAGGGAAGGGATGTGGCGGGTGATGAAGGAGCACAAGAGAGAAGGTGTTAGAGGAACAGAGGAAGGAGAGATGGGAGGTGGTGGGAAATGATGGAAGGGAGGTAGGGAGTGATGAGGGACCACCAGAAGGGAGGATGGAAAGTGGGGGTTGCAGAAACAGAGAAAGGAGGGATGGGACAGGGTGGGTCATGGTGGGTGGATGGGTCATGGGAGGAGCAGGCCAGGGAGGAATGGGACAGGGCAAGCGAGGAGCACAGGAGGGAGGGATGGGAGGTAGCGGGCGATGGAGAACCTGGCAGAGGAATGGTTTAACCTACTGAGCTTGGAGGCAGCTTGGATCTGCCACCAGTAAGGGGTAAACGGGCAGTGATGGGGATGGAGATGTGGTTAAGAGACAGGCACAGGCAGTGCTGGGGTGAGCAACCAGGTGGGATGGGACGGGGATGGCACCTGGAGGTGCAAGAGGACACGGAGGAGCAGTGCCAGGAGTGCCATGCAGGGTGGCAGGGCCTGGGGACACAACACGAAGAGCTGTGGGCAGGGATGGGGAGCCTGGCGGGTGGCACGGTGCAGCCCGGCGAGCGGAGCAGGGGGTCAGCACAGGGGGACGGGGATGGGGACAGGGCAGGGACAAGGGGAGGCTGGGTGACACCCCAGGCTGGGCAGGAGAGAAAGCTGGGGCCACAGGGACGGGGCCACCATCTGTCACCCAAGCAGACAGGGCACACGGGTGGCGCGGGATGGGGCCGTCATCAGGGGCAGGAGGACCCTTCATGCGACCTGGCACTGCACCCACGGGACAGGGGACCAGCCGGAGAGGGACAAGGACACACAGGGCTCCGGCGCGGGGTGGGCAGGACACGGCCCAGCTCGGCACCCGGTCCCGCTACAGACAGAGTAAGACAGAACTGGCGGGGATCACAAATAATTAAAAGGCAGTTGTAAAAATGAGAAACCACGTTGCAAAAGTAGAGAGTCCTTAAAAAAAAAAAACACAGACCCAAACCAACCCGAGTTATTGATGAAAATGCTAAAAACCACCCCAAAAGGAACTATGTACAGCAGGAGGGATTGCCCGCGCTGGCCCTCGGCCTCCTCCACACACGCGGGGCCCCACGGGGCTGCTGGTGAGGAGGGCAGCGCATCCCACGGCGCATCCGCGTCCCCGCTGCCGAGGGGCCCGGCGCCGCAGGACGACAAGGCAGTTTGTGCTGGGTGTCCCCAGCCCCGGCACGGGGCTGGCGGGGGCTGCGGCGGCCGCCCCCGCCTGCTGCGGGCATGGACAGGAGGGGGCAGCAGCTTCAGCTGCAGGAGCGCTACTTCTGCGCCGCTGCGGGATGCGATGGCAGCGATGGCAGCGATGGCAGTGATGCACGGGGCCAAGAGCATGGAGCCCGAGAGCGACGGGCAGGGCCCTTGGGGCAGTGCACAGAGCCCCAGAGCCATGCACAGAGGCCCCGGAGCAATGCACAAAACCCCGGGGCAATGCACAGAGCCCCCAGAGCTATGCACGGAGCTCCCGGAGTCATGCACAGAGCCCCCAGGGCCATGCACAGAGCTCCCAGGGCCATGCACGGAGTCCCCAGGGCCCTGCACTGAGCCCTCCCATGCCATCCAGCCACCTGCAGGCAGCTCCACATGGGCAACCCCCTCCCTGGCCCCCCAGGCAGCCAGGGCAGAGCGGCCGCCCCCCCCTCGCGC
>NW_010576473.1:0-69159 GCF_000705375.1 Tinamus guttatus
ATCTCAAAAGAAAAATAAATGGAGAATTTTCATTACAGAGATCTAAGAATGATACAGAGGGCAGAGATCAGTTCTTCCCTGTGACAGTTTATTCTGGCATGTTAGAAGCAGGCAGGCAGTAATGACAGCTGCAAGGCTAGGCTGTTCTCATACAATTCTCTCTTCACTCACTGCCACATGCTGCACCTCTCTGCATCTCTTCAAATGCACACCTTATCCTAAGCATTGATGATTACTCTATTTTGGTACATTTATTTTGTATTCCCTAAAGAACATAGCACCAATTACCAGTCTATACACAATCATCTTGTAGATGATAGGGATACTCTCCTTTCCTACAAAAACTGGTTTAGGTGAAGTGAGTAAGTTTTAAAGAAACAGATGTCTTTTCAGAAGCTAGTATAGGAACTCTCTCAATTTACACACAGGCTAACTTATTTTGACCTATGTTTGCATATTTTGTTAATATATCATTAAAATGGATAGAGGTATCCACATATGGAAATGAATTCCAACAGGTGAATGTAAATTATACATATAGACTATGCATATGACAATGGTCAGTGCCTTGGGAATGAATGATACATTTGGAGACAACGAGTGGGCACAACCATCTGTGATAGTTGTCTGTGCACGGGAACACATCCAATAGACAAATGTGGAGAGGTTTTGAGAACCTGGTGGAGATCATCTGCATTGCATACCAAAATACTGGCTGGATGAGATGCAGCATGCTCTCAAACATATGTCTATTCCAGAGAGGAATGTGTTTTATGCCTTACACATTCCTAGTTACTTGTGACTCTCCAATGGAAAAATATATTGTTTATTCACAGACGCTAATGTACAGGTGTAGCCTAAACAGCATAATCCACAAAGTACAAAAATGGTATTTTAAGGAGCACAATGCACCCAAATGACTTTCTAGGAAGAAGCCTGTGCAATAAGTACTGATTTGACTCATGTAAAATCTTTTGGAAGACTTGTACTCTACTGGGCTGTTTCTGTCAGGTTCAGCCCCAGAATTTGTCTATCTCCACGCACTCGAACACCACAACACCTCCAAAATCCTAGGCCAAGGGGACCTAGTGCAAAGGCATGTGCAGCTCTGCACAAAGGCTACGTGTCCCACAGGATGAATGCTAAGCCAGAGCTAAGGGACTCTCCTGGATATGAGCTAATATGGCACAGTAAAAACCCCCTTCTTTATGACTCCAGGTCCTGCAATGTAGTAACAAGACACTGGCTGCCTCAGAAAAAGCCTGTTCACCTGCAGCAGCTTTATTAGAGCAGGAAGCAGTACATGCAAAAGCAAGTTAATGGATTTCAGGTCCAAGAGGACCACAATGTAGGGCAGCTGGTTTTGAATTGCCCTGCATCACTAAGACTGGCAGGCCTACTACCTAGAAACAGCTGTACAATTGGAAGGCCCGTTCTGCTCCGAACTGCACTTTCTTTGCTGTATTTCTTGAATGCTGCAGAAGAGCATCACAAGACTTCTATGAACACTAAGCAGTCCATGCCCAAGCACTTCCTTTCCAACTACAGAAATGATGACTTTCAAACAAAAAGATGCACAAAACTAAATAGCTCATTATGTTATTTTGTTTTTGTCTTTCTTATTCTGCCCACTCTCTTAATCTTGTTCTTGTCGAGCACCTAAATGCAGTCATTGTGCCAAACAGAATAAGTAACTTGGTCTTACACACAGTACTGGAGAGGAAGCTCCTTCCTGCCTTCTGTCTGTGAATTTCAGCATGCCCTGGTAGAAAACCCTATTACTCTGAGGGCTGATGTTCTCCCACAGTTAACTACATTTTTAATAAGGAAAAAACAGGTATACTCCTGTGAAACAATTACATTTAGGAGTTGTACTAATAAGTATAAACAGACAGAAGCTAGACACTGTCTATTACACGACAAACACAGGAGATGTTAAAAAGAGATCCATAAAAGATCACAAATGTCCCCAGCAAAGAGGATTTTGCTATTTTGACTGTTCCATTTAATCTCAAAAAACGTTCCACTGGAAAACTCTAAAGGGGACTCTCATTGTCTACCTAGTGACACACAGATAAATCCCTCTTTCCTGAAGAACTTGACAAAAGTGGAATATAGAGTTCATAATTTACACCAGGAGGCCTGTTGCCTTTATGCTTCATTAAATCTGAAGACTGAATTACCACTTGAATGATCTCTAGCAAGATGATGACTAAAAACATTTCCAACAGATTAATAATCTTAGAGAAGTTCGTTAATTTTCCTGTACTGCTAGAGAAAAAATCCATCAGGTTAAAACACTTAATATTATAAAAGCACATACTAAGAGTTAAAGCAGTGGGGGGAAAAAAAATAGGTCTGCAGAAATCAAACACACAACCACAAAACTGATTCGGGTTCTCTGAATATCCATGATATGGCAAGAAAACTTCAGAAATGCTGCAAGTAAAACAAGTGCCTTAAATGAAAAGCTCTCACTGGGCTGCAGTCTCTGTAAATGTTAGAGTATACAATACTCTATACTTACTCCTACTCACTTTCATGCTTCTGCACAGCTCTGCACAAAATAAATGAAAATCTGTTTGTCTTCATCAAACCACAAAATAAAAATGAGTTCAAGTTTAATGGAGAATTTAGAACATTATGTCAAGCTTGCCCCTGCTCAAAGTGAAAAGAGATCACACACAGCCATCCTCAAGTAGCTATGGCACCAGAGCAATTGGGAGTATAATAAAATAACACTTAGCAGTCTATTAAACACAAGGAATTCAAGTATGACATGGTGGTTTTCTGCATTGTGCAAATATAATGAAATATCACAAATATTTTAAAATTAGAAAAAAAGCCAAACCAGAAAATTTAGATATAAAATATATGAGATAAAATGCAGTGTCTCCAAAGCTTGATAGAGTCTAGATCAGCACTTTAAAATCAGGGCCTCTTTTGAAAACATTGCAGTGTTACGTACTGTGTGCACATTCTGAAATACATTCCTTAAATCATTATTGCTTTAATGGTTCAGATTATAGTTTATTTGCACCATATTAAACCATTATTAAAAGGGACTTGTGATGGCAACTGTAAAAGTAGGTCATGTTTTAAAACCTATAAATTCTTATTATTTGACTTTTGCCTTTACACACACATGTAACAACTGTGCAACAAATGAGGCTCCATATATTTCATGCCTTGCCTCTGCTTTGATCAAATAACTGATCTTCATACTTATTCTCCCTGTCTCTCTTCACTTTACATATAATAAGAAACAGCGTTTGCCTTGCCTACTTTCCTGGTTGTCAGTGTTTTAATACTGGGTTATCTCCTCCAACAGCTGAGGGAAGAGAATGACTGGCAGTCACCCTTATCACACACGCAGGGAGAACAGGAAGGCCTCAGAGGATGGGACGGTTTCCCCCAGGGAACCAAAAAAAGTGGCTGAAATCCTAAATTGTGGCAGAACAGGATGCAGGGCTCAGGGTTACCCAGAAAAGAAAGGGGCTGTGCAGATTTCAAACACAGATCTCATGCTCATCAGGCACATTATCTTCCTCTGGGCCGGGGTTTTATTTACCCCAAGGCAAACAAGTATCATACATTAATGTGATATATGTTGAAGAGCTAGCATAACTTGCGGCTGACTCAGTCAGTGCAATGTTTTGAGACCTAGAGAGCATACGAAGCACCCCTAGAGAGCAGAAACCTCAAGAAACCCCATTTTTATTGTTTTGTTTTGCTTTCTGAGGCCTAGTGCCCTTATCCAAGAAATCACTGTTTGTAATTAAGATGGCAGAAGAGCCCTTGAGATAGAAAGAAAAGCCTGATGGGGCTGGAAAACTTTGACATTTCTCTTATTTCCCCATGTGGCATCAGCATGTACAAAGGCCTCTGCTGCATTTTCATACGCTCCTCTTTGCCAGTCTGGTCCCCTGATCCCTGAGGCATATTATCAAGAAAAAAGAAAATCTTCTGGGATTCTCCCGGTCTCCATTTCCATTATCTTCAACTTATTAGGTTATTTTAGATAACCACTTAGTACCACTGGGAAAAGGCATTCCCATTCTCATTACCATGCCCCACTTTGCTGTGCGATCCTGGGAGAACACAGAGTTTTGAAGAAAACTACTATAATTTCTTGGGCAGTATTTTGGGGGCCTTTTACCATGATAATAGCTGTGGGCCTTCAAAAATTAAATTAGATTGATAACCTTATTTTAGACGAAAAAATGTCCTTTTTGTTGTTGCATCTACAGATCACCATTCATCACAAGCTTATGCAATCACTAAATGCTCTGATTATTCCATTCTTTCCGTAAGTCACAGTACATCAGCTAGAATTACTAATCTTTAAAGCTGCTTTGAAGTAGTTATTCTTTTTAAATACTGATGTAACAAAAGGTACAATAAGAAGTTATAAGACTGGTATAAATCAGCCAGAGAAAATATGGTATAGAATTATGAAAGCAACTATTAGAGTATTTTGAATCTCATAAGAATTATATGATCTTATTTGCAGTAGAATTAGAATATGGTCTATCCACAGAGTTTTTAAAATAGAAAGATAGAAAACCAATGAAGGTTTTTAATGTGTCGGTATTCTCCAAAAATGAAATAAACTTAGCAATAATAGTACTTTGTAGCTTTGTCTTCTAAAAGGGCAACATTTGAGAAACAATTGTTTTTTTAATTTAATACATACGTGACAATGTGAGTCCTCTTCCTCCAACATTCTACAGCTCTGTCACCAACCAGTATGGCCAGCGAAAGCTGTGAGATCTTAGAATCTGGGCTTCCTTTCTCCCTGCATCCTAAATGCAAGAGGGACCCCTAATCCAAGGGCACAGCTGGCAACTGCGAATGCAGCTCTTATCTTGGATTTGTTCCTGCCTTTGCTTCACTCCCCACTCCTCCAGGCTCAGGTTCCCTTCCCTGCTTGCTAATGTGGTCAGTGAGACCACTCTCAGTTCAGTGGAGATAAAATACTTTCTGCCCTACCAGTTGCCCCTTTCAAGCACAAAGGTTTAATGTACTTTGGACATATGGAGAGTAATTCCAATTCAATACCATAATCTTCACAAAAGATCTTCAGTGCTAAGTACCTTCAGATTATCAAATGGCCAGGCTGGGGCTTTTTGGTCATACTGGCTGACCTCCAACGACCTCAATTAACTGTAAAACTGAAATAGAGTAGTGCTGCACTGAAGGCAAATGTTGCAAGAAAATGCAGCCAAAAAGGATTTTCAGAATTGTGGAAGAATTGGAAAGATCCTGCAGTTTAACAAAAACAGTTTAGCAAAAGTCAAAAGCTAAAGCTCAAGTAGCCTGATTTTTGAATATATGTTTCATACACCTCAGTCAGATCCTTCTAAAATATCTTTATGTCAACACCAAACTAAGCAGCAACACACAGATCACTCAGATGCAGCATCCTATTAGTCAGCTTCACTGACTGAGGGTTTCTGTATCCTTCGCAGCACTCTGGGTCAGTTAGCAGGATAATATGCCTACGGTCTCATGTAAATCAGTATCACAGAAACTGTAGTCCTCCACGTTATCTACGTGACCATCCCAAAACATGCATTCTCCAGTCCTATGCAAACTTTCAAATACATGATAGGTACTTAAGTCAGCAGGTCGCCTGAGCAATAGTGAAAATATTTTGAAGTTGGGTAAAATGAATACATTTCTCTCCCAAGCTGTGGGGAAAAGCACAGACAGCATATATATTTCATGCCAAGCTGAAGGTTTAGCAAAAATTTGTTGTAATGAGGACCATACCTTCAATTAGATCATGCATAACAAAGAAAGAAAAATAGTAAGAGCTTTACTTAAAACATACAGATATAAAAGCTGTATATCAGTAGCTAATTTGTGCAGTTTTGTAGGCCTGAAGCAGGGCTTTGACTTTCCTACATCGCTGTTCAATCCTAAAGTACAGTGCTCCACTTTGGTCCAGATACCAAAGCCCTGCTTGGTTGGTGACACAGTGCAGCTTTAGTTGTGAAAGCCCAAATTCACTGAATCTCTTTGGTTGGTGCTGAAGAATTCTAATGAAACACAATTTTGCCTACTTGTAGTTCTCACTGCCTTACAAACAGTTCTCACAGAAACCCATTGGGCTAAGCCCCCATGGGCTCAACATTTTCAGCACTCAGGCTTACTTACTCTGAAAAACAATCCAATACTTACTATGAAGGGGTTTCTAATTGACTTAAATTACCAGGCTGCCCAGCTCTAAGAATTTATCTTTCCTTTCCAATTGATCTGAGCCACGTACTAAATGGAGGAGCAAGGAAAACAGAGGCAAAGGGGCCCGAGGAAAGCGTGTTGCCCACAGTGATGCCGGGAAGGCAGGCAAACCGCAGAGCCCCGTGGGCTGCCAAGAACACCAGCCCAGCCTACCACACACTGCACGCGTGGGCTGCGGGGCCCTCATTTTTGGTGTTGCAGGCCACAGCTCCAATGAATTGGATTTTCTTTAAAATAGAATGCTTCTTATAATACATTATACACATACCAAAAATAAACACAAGCTGGGAAAAGACTTTTGAGCCTCTCACTTTTCAGGTTCATGCACCAGTCATTTTCAAGACACCTAGGAATAGCAAAATGCTACTAAATGTGAAAAAGCTGAATTATTGCAGTATTTATTGTTTCTTTGAAAACAGCAAAGAGACTCTTAATTTCTTAACCTTGGCCTTACATAACACAAAAAAAAAAACACTTTCCAAAGGACCTGTGGGACAGTAATTGACCCATCTATTTACAACACAGATTAATCTGCCCTGTTATGTACGCCTTTCCATTTTGTCCAGCCAGACACTTCTATACCAGAAAAGTTTCTAAATTTTGATCTGCTAACATGTACGGATTTTCACTACCAAGATAGCTCTTGGTGAACTAAGAAGTAATTACTTTAATCATTATTCAACTAGTCAATAGAAAGGGAAGTAATTACTAAACTAATTCAACCATCATGAAAGAAATGATGGACATATATAGGTTAGAACAAACAATACATCGGATAATTTGTAATAATATGCTCATATTTTGAATAAACTACAAATATTCAAAATACGTGTTTCTAGTCCCACATTATTTAGTTTCCCTTAGAAAGAATGAGCAAGAAAATACAATGCTAACGGAAAGAAAAATGTGATACATGCAATATACACAGTGGACCCTGACATTTATTTCTCAGTGAAGTATTAACAATTGCACAGCATTTTTATTTTGAATCATGTTGTTGAAATTCATAGGGATAAAGCACATTACTGAGGTCCTTTGCAGGTCAATGAATAACATACATTCTAGAAAAATAAAAATGGCCAAGAAAAAGTCTTTTAAAAATTACAGAAAAACAAAAAGTCCTACCTTTTTCATCTGTGTGCTCTCTCAAATTCCTAATCCCTCACTGAATGAAATGAACCTAAAAGACACAATGAAAGGCAGCATTAATTTATACTAATTTCTCATGGGGAACTATTTTAACAACTGATTTACTGTAATTTCAGGTTTTTCTTCCCCCCACCCCAAGTCATTATATTCATGTTCCCTCAACAGTGCATCTATGAAAGAGCTACAAAATCGGTTTTCTGAATGATTTTAATACCAAAAAACATACAAAGGCAGCTTGGAATCAACAAGGAATTTTCTTTAAACTTACCTTACTCTGACAGAAGAAAGAAAATGCATTGGGCCAGCAAATAAAATTAAAAGAAGAATGTGCAATCATGCATTCTTTCAGCAGCCAAAAATAGCAACTAAAAATGTTACTTATTATAATAATTACCCTTATGAATGGTTCAGGGCTTAAAGATCTAATGATTTTTGACAAAAATATAGATATAAATATGCAGCCCTTTGCTTTCAATCAAAATAAGACAGAAAAGGAATGTTGGTATTTCTCTAAATGCATGCTGTAACTTAACGGGCATACTAAAGAAGCAAGGGAGAGATAGGAGATTCAAGACATCTGTGGAAAAAAAAATCCAAAACAGCACAACTATGTGTCCCGACTACATCCACCAGTAACACCAGAGCGCTATGTTCAGGAAAATAAATCTAAGTATAACTGCCTAGTTAATGCACATATGCAACACTACAACATTCAATCAGGATTTTAGGAAAGACTGTAATGCTAGAAACTTTGGCTTCTGAGAAATGTAATTTAGTCTTTGGAGCACCCAGTGGATTATATGGTCCGTGGCTTACTGTCAGAAAATCAAACAGGTTAAAAGACAGTAGGTAATAAAATATTAGCTCATCAGTCCATCAGAGCTGCCAAGCTATTCTATTCACTCTTTAAAACAAAAATGGGGGGATATAAAAGTCTGGACTAAATCTTCATAAAGTGCTCTTGCAAAATGTTTTGAGGCTGAGCAAACTCAAATTCAGATCTCAGTTCAGATTTACTGTAGCCTGGCAGCTGCAACACCTAACTGGAGCTTTATAAAAAGGCAGACCTTAGCAACACAGACTCTCTTATATCATGCAACCTGACAGTCTCTCAAACAGCAGGACAGGAGAATTTTATATTGACTATACCCATAGGTACAACAGCAAAGAATGATCAAATATCCAGAGCAATTTTCGCCAGTTGCAGAAGTCAATGATGTAAGCTTCTCTGACTTGCATCAGGCATGCTTGTTTGAGCTGGCAGTAGGCATTAACATGTATTTATGAGGCTTCTCTTTTTATGAAAAGCTCCCTAATTTCAGTGAAAGGACAATCTTCTTTTACCTTGTTTCCCTTTCAGTACCATTAAGGGGGGGGGAATGATGATTAAATGAACCCAGGATCTCTTATTAAGTCTCACTCCAAAACTAACTTCAGAACCTGCCCTCAGCAGCTTGGGCCATTCTACTTGGAGAGCTGCTCTGGAACAGTATTTTTAAAGATTTCCCTTTCCTCCTCTTGACGTCCTCTCTTTCTAACATAGCAGATTATTTGTAGAGCCCTCAATAGGACAGTCTGTACTTTATAGCCGAGGAATTTCTGTGCTGGGGAGATGCCTGCTTTTGAAGTTGCAACCTGGTCCTGTGGGCTAGGATGGCCTATCCAATTTCCTTCTCAGTGATGTACTTAAGGCAGGGGGCAAAGAAGTCCAAAACCCTTCCGAGACACCCTGTTAGGCTCCCTGAAGACAGCACGCTGACTAAAGGCCTTGTTCTGCTCTGTGATTAGCTGCAAATCTTTGCCCTCTCCCCAACCTTTTCCTGAAAAAGTGCCATTAAGGCCACAGTTCCACCTCATTTTGAGTTTTGGAATCAATCTTGGCTTACATGTGCAAATCAAGAAATCAGGATGGATGACAGAAAAGAAGATAGGGAACTACTACCAGTTCTTTATCACTGATAATCATAGGCATTTTGTGAAGAAACATAAAAAAGGCACTTCTGTACATCTACTGTCCAGGAGACAATCGTGCAAGTATAAGGCAGGAAACTTCGATTTTCTAGTCTGCGTATATTAAATGAAGACTTAATCAAAGAATTGAAGACTAGGTGGGATCCTCTTAAGATTCCCGTATTTGGGAACAGTGTACTCTCAAGTTTTCCATTCCCTCCTCCAAATTTACACCTCTTTAAATGGTCCTTGGAAGATTGTTCCACATTCTCTTTTCAGCTAAGTGCTATCCTTGAACTCTTCCTTCCTCCTTTCTTTGTGTCTAACTCAAATTCATCTGTATCTACAAACATTCTCTCAGCTACAGCATCTATGGGTAGAACTCATCAATTTATCTCCATTGCAGACCTCCCACCCTGCTGTCCGGCCCAAAATATCAGCACCTCTCCTTAATAGCTGCTCAAGAACACCTGCCCACTCACTTTTATTCAATAAGGGAAGGCAAAAGCTTCACTCTCTCCACACAAGACATGCCCTACCGTCTCTTCTATGTACTTGAAGACATGACCAGCTTTGCTGTCATTCCAGCCTATAAGGAACGAGCAAGTGCTTTATACTATGTGCATGGCCACTGTTCTTAAAAACAGTAAACTTAATTTTTATCTTCTATTTTCTAAGAAGGCCACTGTAGACTGTATGTCATTTTAGCCAACCTTCAGCTCACAGCAATGCATGACTCATTAACAGGCTCATCTCCATATGTAAAATTCTAAGACAATTAAAGAGGAATTGCTGTTTCCTCAAAGAGGTTTTTCCAGTTAAAAATAAAATAAAAGCAAGACAGTGACTGGCATTATTTATATCAGCAATTCTACTGGAACGATAATGCAGCAGCTTTCACATGCAAATATACATACACTTAAATGATTTACAAAGGATTAAAATAAGGAGCTTAATACATTTCTTTGCCTCCGCTCAATCTTCTCATTTGCTTAAGAATCTTATCAAAGATGCCTCTCAAAGCAATTCTTCTGGACTGTGAAGAAATGTCAGCACACTTCACTGAAAAGACTCTTGGCTGTTAGAAAAGAGAGGCTGCATAGTAAAGAAATAGCAAATGGATATAGAGATAGGTAAATAGCTGGTAAAATACTAAAGTGTTTCCTCCAATCAGCATTCAGCAATATACTTACTAAATCTAAAGAATTAACACATACGCTTAAATGTAAAAATGTCAATGAGATACCATAACTTTCAGTAGGGAATAGAATTATCTCCACAAGATTTGCCATGGAACAATTCACCACAAAATTCATTTGAATCTACTGTGACTACCTCTCATAGTACCCTTAAAATGAAACACCAGCATAATAGACATATTTTAGATCATTTTTGGCCGAGGGGCTCACTTAATATAATTTTACCTTTCCAGGTTCAAACATAAATGCTTATACGTGCCCCTTACCTTATCTAAGGCTTGCATTTTCTGTGTAGTGCCGATTCTTTGGAAGGATACTTGAAAAATTTAGTTTACGTTTATTTTTCACAAACACGTTTTTTTCTCTGTTCCAAGTTCACACCTCTTAGGATATGTACTACGAAGCTACATAAAAGCAAGCAATGAATCTGAGTTCAGATACCAATATTTCATTTTTCAAAAAACAATACACTGTAACATGCTACCATACGCAGACTGGTATACTGTGATGTATCACTACAGTAATACTGCAACATATTTCTCAAAAGAGCAACATACACACCTAAATTTTTTATCTCCTTTCCTATACATGTTTAATTCTGTTTTTTCAGTTCTCAGCATTGCCAATGATCATGCAAAGTATTTAAAATTTTTCCTTTAAATTTGTTCCTTACATTCATATTATCAATAGATGTTTTAAGTGAAAAATTCATTCACACAGCTACAAAGTATAACTTGATGTGTCAAAATCAAAGCTACAATAGAGATGGAAAATAAAACAGATGCTAGTTCAAAAGGCAGCTCATCACTTTAAGCTAATAATGAGTTTTAACACTTCAGATAGAGAGCAGCATAATCCAGCGTGTGATTTTTATTTGTACTTGTCAGGTATAAGAAATTAATGAGCATTTGCATGAAGGCCAAAACTTTACCTGCACTTTTGTAGTCTCTGTATGATTTAACTTTTTTTTTTTTTTTTTTTTAATAAAAAGGGTAAATTCTAGGATATCTATGGGTTAAGAGGAAACTTCCCCACTGCTGACAAAGGTGTTTAAGTCTCCCCTTTAATCTAGAGGGGAAAAAAAAGACTAAGGAGCAAGAGGAATGGATTAAGGAGCAAGAGGAAATCCAAAGATGTTCATTTTTTTCCTAATAGGAGTTAGGAATATAGCACAGTAGTCTCATATTTTGCATATTATATTCTCCCTATGATGCTACACCCACAGAGTTCTGGGCATAAATCACTCCTATCTGGCCACAAAGCTCCACTCCATGCCCAGCCGGGAGGGGAGCCAGAGCCAATTGTAACTGATACATCATGGTGCATAGATCTGCAAACACACCACACTAAACACCCTAGCTCCCTGGTCTCGATGGAAAAACGCCTATCATCTCTTGACCTTTATAGTTGAATAATATTAGAATGTGGTGACTGAATTCATATTTGTTCTTTCAAAGAGAGTTTACACAAACAAAAAGGAATTCAGTGTGCATATCAGCTTTTTGTAAGAAAAAAAAAAATAATGTACTGAATACATTAAACCAACCCAATACTTATTTCTCAATTCACTTCCACACACTAAATACATTAGAACTTCTTCCTCTGCTCGCCTTACATACTCGCTAGATCCTGAAACTTGTCATGGCCAAATGTCACAATTTAGAGGTGCAGGTTTGTCAGCATTCTTGTTCTGCAAAATATCCAAGTCCAAATGCACCTAATGTTCACAAAGCTACAACACCAGGTTAAAATATAAGTAGATTTTCTTTCTAAAAGCTCTTGGCCAATAGATTGGCTACTCTATTATCTGCAAATTACAGGGAAGTTTCATCAACACAGAGCATCATGATTTTGCTGCTCTACTTAGAACCACAAAATAGGCTGCAGTTCTAAAATGGTTATTAACAGTGAGGATTGCAATTTAAGCAGGCCAGAACCTCCAAGGCAAGAGTAGGAAGATCTTTCAAGATGTTTCATTTAAGAGCTTTACTCAAGTCTCAGAGTCCAATCAAATCTACTTTATCACTGTCCAAAATTGGCAACAATATTATAAATATCAGAAATAAGACTAGACAGAAACTCATGAATCAATATTTAATAGTATATGCACCTTCAGGAATTGATCTATTTTGTTTTAAGAGCACCTTCTGCCAAGCACTGGAAAAAGACAGACAAATAAATTTCATGTAGGTCATTGGGTTAAGTGCACTAGTGAATGCTTTATGACTATCTTAGATTATAATCTGCAATAAGTGAAACTGAATTCTGCTTATATATATAATAAATATATGCTACATATATTCTGTTATATATATATTCACATACACTAAGCCTACATTTAATAAAATTTACAAGTTTTTAGTATGATTTTGTGTTTAATATGATTTTGTATTTACATCCAATATGTCCTAGTGATTTCATAGTATCAAAAACTGATGAGCCTGATAAACTTTCAGAATGTCTGAGCATGACTGAGTATGATTAGTGTATGAGGTAAGTTTGATGTCCTATCACAGGCCTCCAACATCATCCTTGAGATTTAAGAGTATATTTACTCAGAAATTTTTATAAAGCAACAGACTGATCATTTTAGACTGGAAATCTCCTTTTGAGCTATATTTTGTTTTATGGGTGTTGTCCCAAATAAGTACAGACTGCATACCAGTAAGTTTTTTTTTTACATATTACGTTAATAATCTAACCAAACATATCGTGGTTATTCCATGTAACACTCAGTCAACACAGAGAGTCATGTGGTGACTTGACAAAGATAGAAATGTTTTCATGAAATCACAAGTTGCCTATCTTGGCATGAAGGACAAGAAAGAGGAACTCTATCACCATGCGTCATCAAGGTTTTAAGTCTTAAAAATGATTCTGCTTAAAATGTGAAGATTGTTTTGTAATTTTGAGGGTTTTGAATTGACTAGAAAACAGACAATTAATAAAATCCGGCTTTTAACCACTAATGTTAATTCCACAACTCACTTTTGATTTCTGTTTTCCACTTGGTTTTTTGATTTAAAATTATCAACGGAAAATACAGTATTTGGTGCAGGTGGTGTTCAAGTTGCACACCATCATTGACATATCCATTGTCAAATGAAATCACACATGCAATTTCAACAGGTATTAAAAAATCCAAAAGCATCTCTGCCTTCCTCTCCCAACCAAAAAAGGGCCACAATGATTAAGTTCATATTTGCCACACAGCAATACAAAGTACAAATATTTTCCTATACAGTGTTTCATTAAAACACCCTTTCTACTCAAGGGGTTTTCTGATATTTTCATTAGGAGTACAGTCTAAATCCATTTTAAGTTACTAGGGATTTTTTTAAAGTACATATTTTACTTTCAATCATAAACAATTACCTCAAGTGCTAAACGCAAGTATTCTGAGGGAGACCACTGTCTCTTCCACCTTTACTTATGCCAGTGTATTTGCTTACACATTCAGATGACCATATTTTACTCATGAACCTCTGCAAACAGTATATATGTTTTGCTACACTTCCTTTACTGGATAAAATAAGTTACTTCCCTATCTCATTCCAATATATTTTCAAAATATGCAAGCTTTAGATAACTTTCACATGACTACTACTTGACAGGAACAGCAAAACACTCATTCACAACTATGATGTTTTTCAAAATGACCACTGAACTAGTGTTTAATTGCTGTAACAGATGTTCAGAGGAAGTGGCTATGGGGCTATGACTGAAGTTTGCATTAGATTTTAACTCCTTTTTCCTCCAAACCCTCACACCGCTACCATTCACCACATGCCCGCAAAAGGTACTGGCTACATTTAATTAGAGCTACTGCAATACGGTTTCCTCAGAACTAGCCTCCCCTTTGCGCATGGCAGGCCAGCCTTGGCAGCAGCGCAGACAGGATGGATGAAGGGCCTGGTATGAAAGAATAATTGGCTTTTCACTTCACACCCATTCATGCTGGCCTCTGTAATGACTCAGCATTAAATGACCGGGGGCACTTAAGAGAGACCAGGCTACTGCAATGCTTTTGCAAGGTTGCTCTCAAGTTGAATACGTTGCTCTTTAAATCACTTCATTCACAGATGTCTTAACCCTATCCGAGAGCTCATCCCAAAATATTGTTCTTCAGCGTCTGCAATCACCTCCTTCTAATGAGTATAGTCTATCTGTGGGCATGCAGTACTTGCAGCGGTAAAGATGATGGTATATTCTTCCCTGTTCCCTGCACTTGTCTTTTATTTCAGAGATTTAAGGAGAGAAGACAAGATATGGAGCCTGGTGAGCTGAACAGGCTCTTTTTCACATGCTGCAGACGAGCATGCATTCCTTCTTCTGTAAGATTAAAGAAGTATTAGCTTTTTGTTAAAATGAGAGCACCAAGAAGACATACTAACTCTGAAAATTAGAAGTGAGCTTTGCTCATACAGGTAATTGGTTCAAATATGTATAGGCTGTATAATAGCTTACACATTTCATATGAGTGGGGAGCTGGACCAGATGACATGCAGAAGGCTTTTTCAGTCTAAACTATTCTATAATTCTAAATGAAATCCCAAACAGCCTTCCCCACAAGCATGCTCCTCCATACTTATTTTGTTTTCCAGCTCTATCAAGGAGAAAAAAAAATCCACAGAAGACCTTTTACAATTTTTTTTTTCACAAATTTGTCTAGGATGAGCTTTTCTGAAGCTCTCCCACCAAATAAAAGTGCATCTTCCTAAAATTGGCTTAGTAATCACAAAAAAAAAAAAAAATCTTTGGAACGACAAGAGAAACTGAATTATTCTCCTCACTAAAAGGAAGATCATCTCTCCTAGACAGCAGAGAAATAATCAAGGGGCAACTAATATGTACAAGATTTTAGTTTTCTCTTGTGTCATTACAAGTCTTCACAGGCATCTGAAGTCAGTGGCTAAAACTTTATGTACTATAAACACATGTTGACATTAAAGTTCTGAAACAACACTGTTAAACTCATCCTGCTAGCTTTCAGATGCAAACTTTATCCATTTACTGCTTAAATAAAAATAAAGCGTTGAGCTTGCCAGGATGATGGAAATGTTCATAGCTGTCTCCCCATCTACTTTTAACTATTCCAGTTAACCCTCCTCTTGAACTCTGAAAGCTTCCAGCTGACAGCTCTATTATATGAAGAATGAAGGGAAGAAAAGACAGATTGCACCTGACTTTGAATAATGATGATGTTCTATGCCCTCAAGAAATCGTATGTATAAGGTTCAGGTGGCCAGATATAAGACACAAATTGAACCAAGTGTCAAGCTGTTCTTTTCAGTAGAGACACCCATTTGTCCTCTAAAGAACAGAAATAAAAAATGATAGATTCAAACCCAAATTCAGTGTCAATATCACTGATTTGCAGTAGATCTGGAATTGACAGTGCAGCCAGTTAGCATCAAAACATGTAACAGTAATATTCTGAATTTGCCAATGAGAACTAGTCATTAAGACATATTTTAAATGCTGGTAAGGCTGACTTTGCCTGAATAAAATAACAGTTTGATCCTTATGTATAACCTTCTAGAGCTGTCACATAACTTATCACCTCCATATGCATGACGTGCTTTGCACTATAGAAAGGCAAACTAGGAGTCGTGAATTCCACAGTATTAAAAGAAGCATCCAGTTGTGCATCAAACATCACTACTTCCCGTACTTCATTTTAATAAAACATTTTTCTTAATGTTTTGAACAAGAAAAATATCAGATGTTTTAATAGTCACTGGTCTAGCTATTGGTCACTGTTTCACTATCTGACTTTACACGGTTGCATCCAGCTACCCATCTTGTAACTAATATCCCAGAAACAATACAAAATTGGGACACCCAATTAATTTTAATCTCCTGGCCCATTGCCAGAAGCTAAGTTGTTTTGGTATTGGGTATTACAAATGACAGCTGGGTATTTTAAACAGAATGATGTTAAATTGCAAATAAATGTATTGATATCTTTTGTACCTACCATCGTATAGGGCTCGCTGCAAATCTTCTGTCTGTTCAAAGAAAGAGCAGACACCTCTGAATGTGCAAAAAGTTATTACCCTAAGTGAAAACGCCTGATCAAAAAGAGAAAAGCACACTTGGATTAAAACCTAAATGCCTCCAAGTGAAAATTCACGAGCGTGTTCGAAATACTGCAGTTACATACACTCAAAGTCTTGTCACTGTCCTCGGTACACACCAGCAGAAGCATGGCTCAACAAAAAGAAGCATATTGTAAGAGGACTTAACCCCCTCAAAATTCTCCAAAATTATCTTACATAGTGACACAGTTTCTTATAACTTAGCAAAGATTCCCCAAAATAGGTTTTAGTTTGAAATTTTATACTCTTAGTTTCCATACAAACTTTTAAGCACAATACCTAATCACTCAGGGGTCCTCACACACTCAATGCCAACCTGACAAGAAACCGCTCACCCAGATGCACTGTCAGCCTACAACGTGCTGCCCTTTCCGGGTCCCGCAGTCGGAGACAATATAGTCTCCTTTCCGTGGATTACAAAATTTATATTTATGTATACTAGGTATGTACTAGGTATACAGTACATATAGTACATATACTACCCTTTACTAAAAGCATTCAGCAATGGATAGCATCCTCACAGGCTACAACGTAAATGACATCACTACAGTATTGGGAAGAAGTGTGCATAATAACAATACGAAGTATTTAGTTAAAATATGCTTGCAATATATTTATACAAGATACAAATTCTATTTGTAACTTTGATTTACTCATTGCTGTCAACATTGCAAATTTAAGGTAAATGGGAAGACTCAGGAAGAGATTTCCAAAAAGAATGCTATTTATGACCAATCTTAAACGGCTACTGGCTAGAGATTTAAAGTAATATCACATTCATATTTAAACACACAGCAGATTTTATCATCTTTGTTAACACATTGATCACCCTGAATTACAAACACGAATTTGTAGATCCAAATCTAATTCTAATTTCTTTCTCCTGACACATTAAGTACGTCGAAATACACAAAACAATCTGTGTAATATGAACAAGGCTTTAATAAGACATGAAGTGGATGCCAGTGTTTTCTATATAAATTATTCTAGCAAAACGAACTGTTTGCTACCAGTAGAGTAGTGAGTACTTGGAACAATTTGCAGCAGTAAAATTTAGGGCTAAAACACAGATTCTTCAACATCAGAGGAAATGCACTAAGTCTTACAATCTCCATACTTTCCTCAGTATTTCTAAAGGGTTGCAAAAATTGCAATATATAACTTTCCTTCCCTAGTTACTTATCTTAACTGTTATCCACTTGATTTACATTTTGATTATATTGTGCAATGTACAATCTTACATCTTGACTTATAAACATATGTTAAGGTGTTAATTCTATATTAACACACATCCAACGTCATCATGACTGCCATTTTGTTAAGTTCTGATGAAAAACACAAACCTGCTTGAAGGAGTCATTTATCTTTATCCCTAAAAATGTATTTGGCTGCCACCTCAGAAGATTTCTGTGCAACATCAAAGCTAAGGCAATAGTATAGCAACAGGGAAATTACTTTTCTTCTTAGTATCACATTATAAATATTGCTGGCATTGTATATATGTATTTGATACAAAAGACATCCCCAGGCTTGTTTAGAAATGCAAATGATTGATACTGTTGCCTTCACTTATCTTATAAAAAAAAGTCTACATTTCCTTTTTCACAAGCCATCACAACCACAACCAAATGCCATGTCTTTTGATTGCCTCAAGGTAAGACAAAACTCATATTTAAATATATCCAGAAATTTAGATTATCGATGTTATTAACAATCTATTTCACATCCCCTATGAGCTACCTGACATGTTGAAGCAGCTACTTTGATTATTGCAGGCCAAGGACTGTGAAAAGATAATGAAGTCACATACGAATTTCATTCAGTGCACCAAACATTGACTTTATGCAGCACTTCCTAAAATATGACGGGAAGTAAAGCCTTGCAAACTACAATACACTTAGTTGTGAACCAGGAGAGATAAAGTTGTAATGAGAAAAACAAGATTCAATATTGATTTTCATACCACTCAGATTCCAAATAAGAAACTGGCCCTTCCGACACACTGTTATCTTATCATGCAAAACTCAGAAAGACATCAGAAAACCTATTCTGTTCTACTACTACTACATATTCAAGTTGAAGCACAAATACGACAGTCTTTTTTATTTCCTTTAATCCTCTGTATTAACAGCATAGTTCTGAGAGTGTGATTATTCTGGGCAAGCATATACTGAAAGATTTTCTGATTTCAATGTGTCATGTGATGTTCAGGCAATATAAAGACAATGATACACTAATCTATTCCCTATGTTCAAAGATATAGCTCCTGGCAGATCCCATACAACACAGTCCAATATCGGTAGCAACATTTCCCAGTGAAAAGTTCATTAAATAAAAGTCTAAATGACCAAGATGTGAGATTAGAATCACAGCCTTTTTTACACAACTGAGATTCGCAAATAACCAAGTGACCAGGAAAGAATCTTTCCAGGTAGTATAGTCCTTTTCTCACATAGCGCAGCCCTGTATCAGACACTCAAAATCAGTATTTCTTTCTTGAAACCTGTCAAAATAGATCAAAATTATTTCTTAAGAGATTACAAAATTATTTTTCCTATTCAAACATTCGGTTTGGAAAATGCTATAATGCAATATTCTTTACTGAAAAAGTCCTATGTATCCCATAGTATAGTTGATTTGCAGCAAATACAAAAGCACACAGGTACATAAACATGAGTAAAACTGCAGTAGTATATAACCATAACTTAAAGAGAGAGCAATCATTTCTTGTTAATAAAAATATACTTTCATTCCACCAAAGCACAGTATTTTAAGAAAATTGAGAAGATTTAAGTTTAACTTAATGTACCCTAACACTATACTCCTTTCAGAATTTTTACTGCACATTTAATAAACAAAACATAAAATCAGCAGTTTATATCTAGCAGTATATTTCCGTTATAGGAAAAAAACAACAGAGAAAGGAAAGGCTGAATGGTTACGTCAAATCAGGCAATAAAGAATTTTAAAATCATCTGGATAAATTGACTGCTTATTTCTCATACTGTATTTCATCTCCTATGGAGAGGAGGCTTCACCATACAGTTTTACATGAGTAGGTAATTTATTAATATTAGCTGAACTTGCTACATAATTAAACTCATGGATTCATGTTTCTTGCTTAGGAAGCTCCTTAACAATTACACTAAGTTAAACCAAAGTAACTAAAGAACGACTTAATACTGTGGAACATATTCCGTACTTGCCTGGAAAACTCAAGAGGAAAATTCACCAATTTAACAATTTCTGTCTTCTACTTCCACTAAGAAGAAATCGCCAAATTAAGATGGAGAAATATACTCAGCAGGTGTTAGCAGCAGAACATAGTTGAGAGAAAAACTTAAAGCAAGATTCCCGATACGGTTATTAAAATAACACACACTTTAGTAAAACGAAAACTAACACTACAGCCTTCATTAAAATCAAACTGAATGTCAAGCGTGTTTTGAAATTGAACTATATGATGTTATGAACCAAACAGCATTCACTTTCTCTCTTCTGTGTTTAGTAGGAGACTTCACCAATACTGCTCCTAAGTTAAGCATCTCAGCTGATTGACCAAAATGACATAGAGGTTGAGCCTATGCTCTGCTCTGTAACGAGCTACAACTTGTGCTCTTAGCAGAAAGGAGACAAAATCATTTTCAATATACTGTAAGCAAAGGAGCATTTAGTTGTGTATTTACTAGACTGCGTGTAATGCTTGGGAGTTCATCAGTAATTTGCTGTATTTTGTCTGAAAAACACTGATCCGTTATTAATAGACTGCAGTTTTGTTTTGTTCTTTTTTTGTTTTTTTTGTTTGTTTGTTTGTTTGTTTTTTAGATAAGTACTTTTCTAACAGTTTGAATTTCTTCCCTGCTAGTCCCCAGTCACCAGTCTAAACTGATGCAATTTGCACTTAGAATCCAAGCTTTGTAAATCTGTTTGATTTCCAGGTTCAGGTCATGATGGCCCTACAACTTGGTTTCTGAGATTGCTTCACAAATTTGAAATCCTTTGATTTTAAGTTATGGCAAAGTCGTCTAGCAGTGTAACAGTACTTCATCTACAATATAGAACAAGGACAAAAAAAAAAAAAAAAAAAAAAAAGCCCAGGTGGCCATCTTTTGTTATCCATCTTCAAACCATCTTTTCTGCACCTTCATTTCATCAGGTAACAATTCATAACTCATTAGCCAGTTACAGAAATGCCAAAAACTAAATAGTTCTCAGGCCAAGCTCCCAGGACAACAAAGGCAGCATATGATCAGGCTCAAAGCATCTCTAGTAGGTGGTTTTTAACAATAGTAGGAACTCTATCACTTAACTTAGAGCCATTATTCTGTTTGTATAACTAGAAATGGCAAGATATACTTGGAATTCTCTAAAAAGTTATATTGTGGTCCAAAATAGCACTTTATTATTACTGATTTACACAGCTCCTGGGGGCACTCTATTATTAATATATCAGTGTTTTTCAGACATTCATTCAGTAAAGAAGATTATAAGAATCATGGGAATATTTCCATACTTATTATACAAAAGGGGAACAACACAGAATAACTGGCAAGCACGGCAAAGACATGAACGATAGCATAGAAAAGGGGAATGCCAACATAGTTACTTAAAAGCTCCATTTTTACTCATTTGTTTGCCTTTACTCCAAGATTAGCAAGCCCTCATCATAAGTTATGGGGATGTCTTCTTAATTTAAGCTTTAAAGTCTTCAAAACTTGACAGTTTGACATACAGCATTCATCTCACTCTACAAGCAGCAAAAAGAATTTAAAATAAACCTTTCTTTAATAAGACTTAATAAAAAGCATATAGTATTTCATCTTTTGCTGCATCTAACAATTACAATTCCTATTTCTTAGGCAAATGGATGCACACAAACTCAGAGCAGCCACAAGCTATGTAGCAAACATGTCACCCTTCCATAGTTCTTAGTCAGTGCAGCTAGTCTTTATTTATTTTCAGATTGTATTATAGTTATAATAGTCTCCAAAAACTTGAAATCTAAGCTTTTTTAAAAGTAGAGGGAAAACCTTTCATTGGGGAGGGGATTTTGATTAGGAAAATATTAATGCTGTATCTCACACAAATTATATTCCATGTCCCAAGCTCCCATTATGCTCTTTGACCTGAGTTTCCTTGAAAAACACCATCACTCATGATAAAAAATGTTGTATATACTTACTATGTTAGCACTCCAACCAGCTGTTATCTTAAATATTTGTTTGGTTATAATCTGGTTATAATATTTGTTTGGTTATAATCCCATCTTCCTTACCCTAGTATTGATAATTCATATAATAGGATCATTTATTGTGAACCACTACACTACCACTGAGTTTACACTATCAATCACTACAAAGAATGGCTGAGACAAACTCTGGGAAAAGAGGAAGTTTTCTAGAACGGGATTTTTTTTGCTGAGTGTGAAGGTTATAACTGACCTGTCTCTATATTCAAAAAAAAAAAAAAAAGGCACACAACTTTATACTTTTTTGTATACCACTCAACAGAAAGCTGTAAACACTCTTCAGAAGAAACTGCACTAGAATCTGTCTGCACAAGACTAAAGGTCTACTGAAGTCATTTTAATGTCCAAGTACTACTGTGCAGTCTGGAAGCAGCCAATTGTCTTTGGAGTGCATGTAAAAATACAAGCTAAACTCTAGGGTAGAAATATCTACGTTATATGCTAGCATCCTTCGCATCTAAAAGTGTTTGGTAACAGACTCTTGAATATCAAGGGTTTATAAGTAGTCTATGCAGTAAGGAAAAAAATATATATAATTAAAGGCAAGCACATTGATTTATAATTTCCCTTCAAGGTATAAAAGTACTAATTCACTCCAGCAGCAAAGCAGATGTTTATCATAATCTATAAAATTTAATATTCCAATGTCTTCTTTTTTCAAAAGCACTTGACATTTAAACTAGTCCAGACACTTGCAATGACAGTTCAATCTTAGCAAAAAAATTAGAATATATGGCCAACATGACCACAGGTTTGCACTGAGCAAGCAGAGGTACATGAGGCTTGGATGTCCAGTAATACTAGATTTTCCAAAGATGGCTGGTAAAAATGCATAACATATATTAGTTTTTCCTGAAAATTAAAAGTACACTGTAGTCTTTCAAGAGAGAGAATTTTAAAGTTTTTCATCTCTAAGTACACCAGACTGCTTTCCTCAGCATGCAGCATTACTATATATCATAGTGCTTCAAAAGATTTCCTTACAATACACCCATGGGGGCAATAGCACAGACAGATCATTCAATTTAACACATACACGCACCACACACACATATACAAAAAAAACCCACACCCCAGCAACTAAGTAGCTCTAATTATTGGGAAGCTGTAATAGCTGTAAAGCTCGATGGCTTCCCTTCTCTACGACAGACCCATACATCACCTCTACATGTTGAGCCAAACAATCAGAATTAGGCTTTCAGGCATTTTCATTATCTATTTGGTTTTCAGCATATATCTGTATTTTAATCCAAGAGTCAAAGCTCTTGGGAACTTATTTGTATACTTTATATATGTTTGTGCATGTGTATATATATCTAAAGAACATATTGTCAGCCCCATTGGAATAGGAGATGGCTAATAATCCTAGCTAATATCAGTTAGCATAGTCCTAAGAACCCCAGACTGCTGTTTCCTCTCTCCCCCTCCAGCTGCAGAAAAGAACCGAGGGAACCACTCTTGTATTGGAGAACACTCTTCCGCAGGGCTGCGCAGTTGGTCACACGGCCATTATTCCCTCCTCTTCTTACTTTCTTATTTTTAGGGTTTATTTCATTTTGCTTTAAGTTATTTCAAACTTCCCAGATCCATTTAATGGCAAACTCTTAGCTCAAAATGGAGTTCAGTAGAGAAAAATACAGATCCTACACAAGAAACTTGAGAAATATTTATATAACTATGTTTAAAGTACAAAACAATTTCATTAGATAGCAATTTCCACCAGCTTTGTAGTTCAGAGTTTTTTTTTTTTTTTTTTTTAATTAAGTACATGAATGGTTTCTGAGCTGGTAAGCTACACTGCAATAAAACACTGTTAATTACAGCTTCAATTATCTGCAGATGTAGTTGAATGCAGGCACCATGGCTTCAGTTAAATAATGTTGTCAGTACAGTATGACAGAATAATGCTGTGAACTTGTGACCAAGATTTAGCTACTGATACATACCATGACCCTAAATATACTTCTGATCTTGATAAGCTCTTCAAAGCAAGTCAAGCATTTTCAAGCTTAATGCATGAAATTTCATCTCCTAACATTTTTGCAAAGAAATACACTTAATTCCAAAAAGAAAAATGCAGGTGACAAAAATGAATTCTGTGTTTCCAAGTCCATTCTTAGATATTAACTTTCATTAGAGATGTGAGCATGTGCATCTGAGGGCAGAATCTGATTCATAGTGCTGCCAACACCATGGAAGAGTCCAGAGACAGCTCCTCGTTTACTCATTTGTAAAACTCTGTAAAAATTACTAAACCAAATCATTATGACATTCCCACCAACACAGCCTATCTTTGGTTTTGGCTCAGACTGCATTCTTTCCTTTCAAAATCAGGATGCTTCCAACATTTAAAATGAGCATAACACTCTCCCCTCCCCCGCCCCATCAAAAAAAACCCACCGACTTTCAAGATTTTTGGTGAGTTAGAATAAAGTCACCAGAAGTCAAAAAGTGAAATATATCTAAATTTTAGAAAAGTTCAGATCCACATCTTAAGTTCATTATTTGTCATTTAGCTTATTCTCTAGGAAAGAAATGTCTACAAAAATTTGTAAATCTCTTCCCCAGGACACATTCCAAGATTTTGACCTGTACCTTTAGATCATTCATTTCTAGGAGAGTATAGGTTTTCAATTTGTACAAAAGAGAAAACAGGAGCACCTCTGACCTCAGCACATTTTTGTTTTCCTCTGCATCAGCATGTTTTTATTATGCTCACTGAACCTTCTTCCAGACTATATAAAAATATTTTCTGTTTATTTTGCTATGTGAAGGCTTTAGAAAGAAAAGTATACCAAATATCATCTTAGTCCATCTGCAGCTGCTCCAAATAACTCATTACAGAATGAGTGTAGTAGTATGTCATATAATAGGACAGATTAAAAGATAATTGGCAGTCTGCTCAATTTAAAAAACAGTCTGAGAAAGAAACAAGGATCCCATTTTGAAGGTCAAATGTTAATTGCAACACAATGAATGAGGTGATTTCTCTACCAAGGTGTGTAGTCAAATCTTCTGATTTGAGGGTGTCACACTCACCCTCCTCAGGCCATCTTCACTGACAAAGTTTTGAACACCACAGCTAAAGTTAATCCCACAGTGTCTTCCCAACTTTTCAGGAGATAGACAGGCAGACACAATCAGAAACTGCAGTTACTTCTCATATTAACCTTGTTTGTGTATAACCAGATACAGAATTTTCTTAGCATACCCTTACATAGTTTCTGCAGCATCTCTTCTCTTAACCACCAGCTAAAATGGGATGGGATGAAATACCACACATGTAGGTGAAGTGACGGAATCCAGTTAACTTCTTTCAGGCCTCTGTAGAGCACCTACCTTTCAACCCCAGGCCTGTGCCACTGCTAGCCCAGCGGAGCAATTTTCCAAACTGTGCATTACCAGACTCCATTTGCATTTACTCAGCAGTCAGTGAAATTTTCTTCCTACACTCCTGAGCATTGTTATAGAATGATAGGACAATCTTTTAAAAACCAATACACTACTAATTTTCAGTGGAAGCAAGGCCTCCTGAAATGTAACGGTGAAACTCAGGATTGACTGTGGCTATCTTATTTCCTTGGGATACTATAAACACCTCAAGCTACAAGCCTGTAGCCTGCTGTAACTTCCACACCTGGGACTAAACTCAAGTTTTTCTAGATTCCTAAGCTTATGGACCATTTCTCATTTTAATATTTACTATAAAAAATTCCTAACTATTTACTAGGCAGTAGCTTGCACTGAGCACAGCATTTCCTACCACCTTATTTTTTTCTAATTGCCAACCATTAAAACTAATATGTAACAACCTAGGACTCATGAAAGAGCTGTAAATCCTTCCCCATATTTTGAGATCTTCTGCTGAAGAAAGAACACAAAAAAAACTTAAAAAGCATCCCCGGCAAAGACTCCACAAAGGCTTGTGTAGCATGTGAAGCAGTCAGTAACTGCAGTGTCCTCGGGTCAACACATACGCACACGTACAAAGTGTCCAACGCTGTAAGTTCCCTAAGATGACTGCATCATAAAAGACTCATAAGAGCACATGTGACAAACAGATACACTGACATGCCTCTGATATCACAGACACACTCTCTTTTTAATACTGAACATAGCACGCATTATAAGCATCTGCACTACTGGCTCAAAGTTTATTCTCTGTGGAAACTGGAATGTCAGGGAAGGAAGAGAAGCTAGTTAAGCTAAAGTGACAGGACTGTGCAGGTGGTGGAAAATACCCAGCATATGTAAACTGCTTATTGATTCATTTCTTTACAAATCATTCATTTTCTTTACTTCTCATAAATAAATCCCATGTACTGTAAAAAGTGGCTGCTGCACTCCGTCATTGTCCCTAAATATCTGTGAAAAAGAAGTCCCTTTTGCTTAAAAAAGTATCACAGAAGAGCGTAAGTGATGATGCACCCAAATCCCGCAAAGGAGAAAGTGATCCCAGGGAGCACAGAAGGGACTCTGTCTGGAAACTGCAAGTCCCAGTTCAGCCAACAGAAGGAACATTCCTGATGCTCTTAGCTCCGTTTTCTGGAGACCCAGACACCACTGCTTTGCTCAAACACAACTCACACTGTTCTAGTCACAGCTGCTGAACATCCTGCGGGGCCCAGCTCTGGCTGGGTGCTCAGTGCAAGGCTCCAGAGTGCACGCCTGTTCCCCCGAAACTACAGGGGCTCTTCCAGCATCTGCTGTACCAACTGGCCAAGAATGCTCAACTCCATTTCAATTCCTGCATTGGTTCTTTGGCAAATTATTTTAGGGCACTGCAGGTGAGTTTGCATAGACTAGAGGCAAAGTTGCTATGGGAGTTCTATGTCCCATCAGGACAGGGTAGTAAAAAAGAGCAAGGACATCCACAGGACATCCAGGTAAAGCAGCCACTTTTAGAGTCAGTCAGATTCCTATCAGCCGGAACTGCAGCAAGGTAAACTCTTAAGTGGCTTAAATAAGCTGTGCTGGAGAGTTAAAACTCTACTGCATGGAGCGGATCCCTTCTTAATCCAAAATTGTGAGAGTATTAACTCAGAAAATCTCTATACTTCCTACTGATAGTGGTCAGTAGATTTCCCATTTACTGCCAAATTTTAATTAAGTTATCTTACAGTAAACATACTAAAACCTCCATAGCATGTCATTTTCACTTTCAGCTCTTCTGACTTGCTTATTAAAGCAAGATTGGAAAACAGTGCCATCTAATGACACAGGGCATGAAAGTGAGAGATTGAACACTAAGTTACAAAGTTCTTTAACAAATTTGTTCTACACTGACTGATTTCCCATGCAATTCCCTAACGCTCAATAAAAGCTTAACTAATTGTTAAATACATCTGTTAACTAACATGAGAGGCTGAAAAAATAGCACAATACATTCAAAAATATGTTTTCCACAAGTAAGATCAGGTAATTCAGGTCACTAAGAAATATTCTTTGAATATTTTATTCCTAAGCTATTGGGTTCTAACCAAGGAACTGGTTAAAACTAAGGAATCTGATGAATTTGAATGAATTCCTAATCAGTAAAGATGCAATAGCATGACCTGCTAGTCATGAACAGCTGTAAAGGAGAAGCTTTAATTTGCCATGATTTATATTTCAAAAAAAAAAAAAGAAAACGAAAAAAGCAGTCCGTTTTAGAGTAAAAATGCAAACACCACCTCATAGCGATTCTTTGCTAGCTTTTTTTAGCATGTGCTTTTACGTGCACTTTTGCCAAACTTGCTTGATACAAGGATACAAAGAGTGAGATTCTCCTCTGCACAGAAAGAAACCCAAGGAATGTATTTCCTGGGACATCCTTAGATATTTGAAGACTTTCTTTAGTCTGAAGTGAAGCCTTTCTTCTCATCATTTTTTTCTAAAAAGTTTTCTAAGGTTGGGGCTTGCAAAGCAGTGACGCAGAGCAAGCAAGATTTGTTTTCTATAATCTATGCATTAAGATCTTACAGACATAAATATCACACTGAAGATGCATATACAAAAATATATACATAACATACACATTGAGTACATACTCATTGAGTATATGATAGATATGTGCTACACACAACAGATATAGTGTGTGTACCCACATTGTATATAAACAATATACTATTGGACTGGACTTTCCATAATCCATGTATTAAGATCTTACATGCATACAAATATTATACTAAATGAAGCATAGGCAGTACAGCAATGACAAGAACAGAGAGCTCTTATCTGGCTTAAACATGAGAAACAAAAGAAAATTAGTCCTTTATAATCTCAAGTATTTCACATAATAAAATCCAACTCAAAATATTAGATACATTCATAGTGAACTAAATTACCATGTATTAATTCAAATTACTTGGACATCGGAGTATTCACATGAATTTTCAGCAGCTGAACTATATAACTCATTGTCCTATTTGAGATGGGGAGCAAAATCCTGTTTCAGTCTAAAATACAAGAGCTTTACAAAATATATTCAAATAATGCACCTGTACTAGATGGCTTTCCAGCCACGTCATTAAAACATACAAGATTCTCTCCACAGATACCAAACCTTTCGCTTATAATTCTTCATTTAGTTATTCTAAGCAACAATGCTCTTCAAGTGAATCTGGTGATCTTCTCCTACATATTCTTTACTAAAATATTCAAATGCCACTTCTTCATTTTCCAGAGCTTATTGCTCATTACTTAATCTTCGCCACCCAACAAAGAAAGGTGTCTGCATAACTACAGCCAGTGTTCCAGACTCTGCTATACTCGCTGCTTTTATACTCAAATGCCAGTAGTTTTGCACAACATTAATTTTATCTTACTTGAGACTTAGACCTACTATCTTCAACAGATGTGCTAGGGAGAAATATTCCATCTAAGGCATGAGGATAGACAAGTCCAGTTCTTCATTTCCTTCAATTGCCATAAAATGCTTTGCTACATTATTTAACAGCATAGAGACTGAATGATGCAGATTTTTTTTTCTGAGGCAAATACCACCCCAGATTTAATCTTTTTGTTTTGTTTTGTTTTCAACTACAGTCTGAGGATCTTAAGAATATCACAACATTAGAGCTGCTACGTCATCTTCAAATTTAATCTTTAATAAGTTCTCTCTCAGACAGAGCACAAAATATGCTGTTTTGGATGCTCAAGTGAAGTATCTACCGTTGAAATCAAAAAGGTATTTGAAAGATTAAGCAAAAGCAGGCATGGTTAAACAGTGACTAGAAGACAATAAGACATCTTCCAAACAGCTAAAGATTTGTCCAAACACAAACAGAAAGAATCATAAGTTCTGGCAGGCTATGTGTAGAGAACACAGTCAGGAGAGAAAAAGGAAAAAAGAAAGAAAAAAAGGTGGTTTAAGAGTCATTAAAAACAGTAATATATAGTAGTATATCCTTTTTCAAACATATCAGGAGCAGAACACCTGACTACGAATCTGTATAAAAGGAGAGCTCAGAGAAGATAAGCTTATTGCAAGAAAAAAAAAAATTCAATTCATTTTCACTGTAGAAGAGCTTAGAGAGATTGGTTCCTAGATCTCCTCACAATACGATATATAGCAGGAGGCTTTCTCCAGGGCGCTGCTAGAAGAAGAACACACACACTAAACTCTACCAAGTGCCCATGCTCAGTTGGCAGGTAGCCACGAGTCTTTCAAGAAATCGGGGCGATACAGCTCAGCAGTTGACTGTGCTGCATAGCCTCTTGCTCCTTTCTCTGAGAAGTCTGCAATGGTCACACACACCATACTGGTTTTGAAAAACAGTTCCAGGAGGCATGGAAGGACAGATCAGCACATACCACATCCACAGAGGGAGAACTTGTAAAAACTCTAACAGAAGTAATTTGTGAGCATGTAGATGAATATGATTTATTAAAAAAGGGTCAACATGGATTTTGTAAATAGCAGTCATATGTCATAATCTTTGGGAATTCTCTGAAGGAATCGATCCAGTCAACACAACCAAGAGAAGTCCTTGCCAAAGAAACTACAAGAAAAACAGTCACCATAGGAGGAAGGAAGGATAAGAGAAAGCTCTTACATGCTATGTAACCAGTGTTCATTTATAAATGGTTATGAATGGTTACTAGTTGAGTTAAAATAAAAGGAACTTCACAATTCTTTCTCTTTCTTTCCACCTCTTTTTATTTGATCTGCTAATTTATCGGTGTTTAGGCACAAAGCTCTGACCATTCTAAAACAACCTGTGCTAGTAACAGTCATTTTGCTGAAACCTCAGCTCTATTGACTTCCTTCTCTTTCAAGGACCATTTGCAGCCACATAATCCTGGTGCTCACATGGACTTCTAAGCAATGATACTTAAATCAACAAATACAAAAGGGCCTTCTCTTTTTTTGGTGAGCAAATTAATAATGGTGGGAGTCAAAATTTATTTCCCTCTCTCCATCACATACAAAGCAAGTAACCCTGGACATTCTGTTTGGTTTAGTTTCTGCCCATTTTCTACCTAAATGAACATGATGAATGAAGCAAGTCTCAACAGTTCTGCTGCAAAGGCAACTTTAAGTTACTCACTGTTTGTACAGTATGTACCTAACACTTGAATACATTCTACAATGTAACAATGCACACTAATACTGTGAAACTTGGAACTAGGAATTGTATTCAGATTTATCCTGCTTTCTAGAGAAAAAGCATAAATTATTTTGGTGACTCACACCAATTTTAGAATTGATTACCTCCAATACACCATTTTCCATTACAAAACATTGAAGAAACAATCATTTGATGATGTACTTCACAATTTACAGGCTCTCTGATGAGACAGATAACACTAATTCTATACAGGTTTTAGTAGGAAAAAATCTACTTCAGCTCTTTATAAATAAATACATAGAGCTATACTGTAGGTCGCATTCACCTCTACGGATATAAGAGCTTTAATACCACATACCTAACATTGTCATGGTGGCAGGAAAGGATAAGGAGCAAGTGCAACAGCTACTTAATCAGCACATTTATTTCCTTTGAGACTTGACCTTTCCATTAGGAAAACCAGTGCTGGTTCCCAATTCTTTAGCAAAATAAGAGGGATGGAAGCTTCGCACTGGAGTGTTTGTTCTAGCTCAAAGGTAGAAGATTCCCAAAGCTGCTGAAGACATACAGATAGGTGCACATTCTAGTCACTTAAAAAAAAAAAAAAAAAAAAAAGGCACCAGGTGCTATTAAAATATCTCTTACTAGCTTAATATCAAGAAATAGTAAAATACTGCAAACTGAACCAAAAGAAAAATAACCTGAGGTCCAATATCAGCTTACCTCTCCTAAGCTCTCATGCAAGGATCAGCTATGAAAAGACCATTTAACTTCTAGAGCAAGAAGGGGGAAGAATCACTTCCCTGCAGTAACAGGTAATATTACTTGCTCCTCAGAATACAAAGCACTCTAGAACTGACTTAACATTCTGGTTTAGTCCTGTCTGATTAACAGGCAATTTCATACAACAGAGCAGTGGTCGCTTTAGGATAGTCATTCAGCTGCCTTCAGCTCTTGCCAGTATGATTCCCTTGCTGAGAACCAGTACATGCTGTTGCTTCCCACCTCATTCTGGAGTCTTCTCTGGAAGACCACACAACTTCTTTCACACCCAGGGATGGTTCCTAAACAGCTATTCAAGATTCACTGAGTTAGGAGTATTTTGATGGCTTTTTTTTTTTTTTGGTCTCTGTGCATGTTTCACATTGTGGTTCCTGAGAATCTTAAAGCACAAAGGAAAATGTATGAGCTTTATAAAGCAAAAGAGCCCAAGCATCACACTAATACCACTGGTGTGAGCTTAGTTAAATGCAGACTTAAAGCAGCAGGCAGAAAGGGAATACATCAGGCTCCCTAGCCCACTTTCCTGCTGTGCCTCCACGGTAGCTCAAGCATTCCCAAAGGCAGTGCTCCCAGCTCCCCAGCGCGACACCCAGGACACAGATGTGAGCCTTGCGCACAGGCTGCCTGAAGGTGAGGCAGCTCCCGGTGAGGAACGCACACTCCTCCGCAGAGACACTGGGCTGGGGACCTGCCCTGAGCACAGGAGCCTGCACAAGGACAATGTGCCCACCATGCAGCAGAGCTTTCTCAGCCTGCCTGCCCTCGTTCATCTTCCCAACTGCTTCCCAAGCCATCAGCAAAGCCCTTTCACCCTGACCAGCAGTGTCACTCTTTGTAGTGGATTTGCTCATACTACTTGTAAGTCTCCAGTTCTTGAGGTGCCATCTAAGATAAATATACTGGTACAGCTGGATCCAGGAAGCATTTTAAATCATAGAATCACAGAATGCTTAAGGTTGGAAAGGACCTCTAGGGGTCATCTAGTCCAACCCCCCTGCACACGCAGGGTCACCTAGAGCACGTGGTACAGGATAAATGGAGTCTTCTTTTTGATTATTTACTCCATCAGAATTACACCATGAAGTGTAACACATGAACGACTTACTGATACAACACTAATGGACAGGATGTTGTTCTTGTTACCCAATGCAGTTGTCAGTATAAACTAAAAATGGTATTGTAAATTATGCACAAAGAAATTCATGTTACACTAGTTTCACAGCCACAGTACACAGATTTTCAAAAGCTAATTCTAGTTTAAAGGGTTTTTTTTAAGTTTTAATTCTAGTTTAAGTCTTGACAAGACTGCAGGATGCAAGAGACCTATAACGTGCAGTTCTTGTGCTCTGTTCCTATGAATACTGAAGAAATTAGAGAACAGCACAGTAACGTAAAAGACTCTGACTCTCAACATAAAAATATTTATGCCTTCTTAGGATAATAGACACGTGAAGGGGTGGGGGGGAAAGGAAGGGGGAAAGGAAAACGAGAACAGGCAGATAATCTTATATTGTTCAGCCAAAACACTAGGATTATAGTGCATCTTTTACGCTGATCTGTTAACAGCATTTCCATACCAAGTTTCCTCTCAAATTTCAGGTGAAATGAGTGAAGAACATTATATTGCAGAAGCGCACAGGGACTTACCAAATCTCCAGCAGCAGCAGCACACACTGACAGAAAAAAATCTCAGATTAAGTATTGCTGGAAATTCTGCACGCAATTACCAGGCTGGGCAGTGATGTTCATTCAGTAGCTCCTCTGTCCTAGCTTGCCACTTCCCTTTTTAGGGAAGAAATTTCTACTGCCTTTAATGAGTCCTATATCCTCAACCAAAGCTGTCACTGCTTTGTGCAAATATTCGCAGCAAATGATTTCTAGGACCAACATGTCACCTTAATATAACCACCTGGCAGAAAGTGAAACATTCTTGCTAGTTCTACACGCTGCAAAAGTGATTAGGTCATATCTCAGATGCTCGTATTAGTCATTAGTCAGTTCTAGTCAGGAAGGCACCACCTGCAACAGGAGCTCCTTCAGCTCCATGGTGAAAAGGATAAAAGATTTGAGTCAAGCTTTTCATGACCTAATTTGAGCCACATGTTTTAAGCCTTGGTAGGTCTCATACAGAATTCATACAGCTTTCAGCAGGGCACACACTAGTTTCTGTAGTAACCAGAAAGAGGAAAGCAAGCAGAATTTGGAACAGCAATATATTCAGAGAATTATCTTAGAAACCTAAATATTCATGTCCACTTCTCAGACATCATTTACCCTCTGAAAAGAACAACAGCACAGGCTTGTTCTTCCATCAGTGCAATTTTAAAATTAATAACTAGGGAAAAACAGAAAAGGGGAAGAGAATCTCAAACCTGACAGAAGCAAACATGCAGAATTCATACTGAACTGAGTAACAGTTTTGTACAGAACAGCTCCTTCTGTACATAGCAGCAGTCAAAGCAATGAAGAGAGCAAGAACAGTTATTCTTTCATCATTATTTAGATGTTAACAGTTAAAGAAAGAGAAGAAAAGGACAGAGATCTCTGCTCAGTGTTTCTTATCTCTGAATTGCAAGTGGAGATAATGAATGACAGTCCTAGTGGCTGTATCTTTCTCCCTTCTCTACCCTCTGCTCACAGTTTAAAGGTACTTCTACAGACTGGTACATAATCCTTGACATTTTCCAGGTATATTCTACAAAAAAAAAAAAAGTCCTTTTTTGTTTATTCTGCTAATGTAAGACTATCCATACTCACTGGTGGAATATAGGTGACTCCTGGAAACACAGCCAAACTAAGGCAAAGAGGCACACTCAGCTCATTTCCAGTCAAGGAAGGAATAGCAGGTACAGAGCAGCTGATAAAACACCAGCCAAACATCCATTTTTCAATGCCAATAATAGAGCTACAGGTGTATTCTGCCACTGGGATCAAGTGTAGCTGATTTCACTGCCGCCAGATGGTAAAGGGTAAAAATGAACTTACCATTGTGGCAAAATATGACAGCACTATCTTCAGCTTCAGTGTTCCTGAACCAGGAGTTATTTTCTCTTGGCAGAAGACATGAAGCACTGCAGCATTGCATGGTGACAACTCCAAAGCTAAATGCAAAGGATAAACATTGTCCTGCTCTGTTAATTCTCCCTCCACTCAGGAAAGATAGAGAATGCAACTAATCTCCCCATCCACATACCTGACTTGGAAAGAAAGAAAAAAAAAAATCACACTTGTTCTGGAATTTGTTAAACAGAGTTTCAAAGCTAACTCATGGATCTCATGAAGCAGCCTGAGGCTGTGACAGCTCAAAAACCCCTCATGTATCTCTAACTGGAGACCCACTAACTTCCTTCTCCATTTCACTACTGTCACCAACTACAGTGACTGATCGTACCCCCAGATCCCCTTCAGAAAAAGGCTGCTGGCCTCAGAAAAAGGCTGAGGCCTTGTCGCTCCTGCTTTTGCTTCCTTTAACCCCATATAGCTAGGGTCAAGGTGCAGGGAGGTCCAAAAAGAATATCTGAATGTGCTATTCTGAACGTGCAGTCCAAATGCTGCTTCCTACCTTACTTTCAAATATGCAGACTGCTTGTTCCAGGGCTGTTAGAATTCACAGTGTCAGATTCAGGTCTATCACATTGCAACAAAATTTAGTTTTTTTTTTTTTTTTAGTAAGTTTCTCAAAACACAGACCATATCCTGTATAAGAGCACAGGCAGAAAATGAGTTGTAGGCAGAAGCAGTTATCTTTAACTAGAGCAGCTCGTATACCTGGAAAAGCCAGGCCTTTTAGATACAAAAGCCCTTCTTCAAACCAGAAATAGCAGCAGCAGGAGCTTTTATAGATAAATATGCATTTAGCAGAACTACTAGGTGTGTATCAAGTAGACTATCTTGGAAAGGCATTTTTTTTTTTTTAAACAGAAAGGGAATATTACTTAAGATAACAAAATCTTGTATCTAATCATCCTAACCTAGTATTTCTTAAATAGGAATAAATAAAACCCATAAAGTACTTCAGGTACAATAAATAATCAGTTTGCCTTGTTTCTCAGCACAAGATTTATGAGGGAATAAATGTTCTCATTAGTGAATTTTTCTTTAGGTCTGGCAACTTCGATTTGAGCAAAAGTTCTAAGGTCCTTTTGAAATTCTACATAATTGTTTCCCTTGCAAAATACTGCAGCTAGGAACGAAAAAGAAGCAAACAAAGCTCCACACAAACACACACGAAGGTAAGCAGAGAACACCCATTTTAATTTGGGCAAAGAGCATTCACCTTTTTGCATGTTCAAAACACGCAAATTTACCTGGTTTTTAATTTGCCATTTGAACATCAGTGACATAGCAGTTATGCCTTAGAGAATATAATATACCATTCATCCAGTTCTTTTTCTTCTCATCATCAACAAAGCAACCTTAGGCTATCAGTAGATAATTAACATCCTTTTTCAAAGGAATTAGACTTATATCAAAGGATGCAAATACTAACCATCTACTACAAGCTTAAAAATACTGCTTTATTTAAGAGAATATATTTACAAAACAAAGTAAGGTAAAAGTGGACTTTGGTTCCATTCTACAGCACTTAGTTTGACTCCATTTCTTACAACTTTGTTGCAACAGGGAAAACCTCTGTCATTTTAACGACACTGTGGAATCAATTAAAGTTAATGGAGTTGTACCATGGATTAATTCAGACCAATTAAGGCAACAAACGAATTGAAGGCTTCTTTTTTTTTGCACATCAAAAAAAAAAAGTCTGTGGAAGCTTTAACTGCTGTTTGCACCACTTTTCTGCCAGGAACTTCAGCCGCATAGTACACAGGTGGAAGGAAACAGGCACTTGAACTCCTGCTGAGATAGTTAAGATAGTTCATAGGATAATAAGATAATTCCAGTTGAAAAGGCAGTTCAGACCTACTGCCATTGCAGGTGGACCAGCAGCCTTGAACGAAAGCATGCTGCAGCACAGCAGGCATCAGAGGTAACACTCGAAGCTGTAACAACTAGATTCACCAGAGTTCATCCATCATCAGCTCCAGAAGGATCACAGGAATGATGCACATAGATCCTGTTCTCCACTCCTAGAGAGCTGCCTTGTCAGCATTCGCTCTTTTCTGACCCTTTTCTATTAGCTTTTAGCCAGCTGAGCTAATCCCCACCTCTCATGTCAGGTCCATGCGTGACACTGCTGCTGCTGGAGTCCTACCCTCGTGCCCGTTGCAGCATCCAAGATTTCACACAGCTTATTAGAGATGTCATCTTGGTGCATAGAGCCTGGAGCACTGCAGGATGTACTTCCCTCAGGATTTTGTTTCCCCTTCCATTTCCCTCCTTACACACCCTACTTAAAGGGACAAAGAACATGGGGGCCATAATCCCGCCGTGACTTATCTGATAAAACACCCCCATTCAGATGAGAGGTGTCACAACCTCTGCAGGACTGCAAGTCCACCAGTCTGGACACTGCAAGTTAGAGACCAAAGCAGTAAATTCAAAACACCAAAATGGGTAGAACCTCATAAGATTAATTTTGAGAAACTCAGCATTCATAATGACTGTTTTTAATTGAAACATTTCAAATGACTTTTCAGTGAATTCATTACCAAACATTTATGAACCAGGAAGTTCTGTGGCTAGGTGTTATTTTTCTTACATTTTCTCCCTGATGAGAGATTGCCATGTATTGCCATGAAAACTGCAGTGAAATGCCTTCTGCTGCCTCTAGTAATAAGATACATATCCAAGTTTAACTTATAAAAGGCAATTCTTTTTTGCTGGTGTTACTTTTAGTAACACAAATCAGGCCAGCTGGAGATGTTATTTCTACCCTGGAGAGTCTTGTGCAATGTTTTAAATTGTAAAGGGAAATAAGCGATCCTAGCTTTTATGACAACACAATTCACAGTGACTTTTCCTCCTATTATTTTTCTGGGAATTACTGCACACTGCAGACTCAAGTAAACTTCTACGAGCGTCTTGAGAGAAATATGCATTTAGAAGTTTATTTAGGCAAGGTAAAAGATTACATTGAGAAAATGATATTAGTATATGCTAAGTAGAATGGAGCCAAATCTGTACCATAGCTTCATTTTTCTCATGTATACATGGAAGGATTTAAAAAAAATTTATTTAGAGACACAAGAAGCCTTAATCTTTACATTCCAGACACGTTCAATTGCTAGAAACGTGTGTCATGCCGGGGAAAAGTGAAAGAACGACAGAAAAACAGCTACATCACCAAGATGGGTTAAGCATGACTTCTTTCAGGTATTTGAAAGTGTTAATCTGTAGAACCATATGCATGTTATTGCCCTTACTGATCCAACTTTCAGACCCTCCTTACTCACAGTTTCCTGAACTATTACGCCACCTAGCAGTAAATACAGCTTTAAAGAAAGCAGCTTGATCACATATGATGTTTCATCCAAGTACCTAGTACAATTTTGCAGAGTTTCACAGCAAGGTCAGGAAAAAATGGACTACAACTGAACAGTAAGTGCTCAAAGCTCTGAAATTTCCATAGCAGGATCTCCAGGAGCAATTTGATAGATACCCCAGTTACAAAAGAGCAACACCATGTTTACTTCTGTGGGAACATTCCTAGTTGATTCTCTGCCTGCTGCACACGCAGGGCACATGGCAGGGAGTGTCGAAGCCCGCTCCACTCCAGCAGTCCCTGCCAGGGCTGCCACTTGTCAAGCTTTCATACAGTGGAACAATGAAAGCAGTCATCTACCTGTACAGAGAAATCCCAATTCCTTTCATTGGAGAATAGCATCTACATGATCCGAGCACAAAGTTCACCAGACATGCACCCCATGCAACCCATGTTGCTGGGAACTGAGTGTTAGGAGAGAAAAATTTCAAAGAATAAAATTTACTTCTCTGCATACTCAGGTCTACGTCACTTATTTGAAAAGCCATGGAATTTAACAACAAATCACGACAGGGAATTCCACACCAAGTATGTTGAAGCCAGCTAGGATCATTTAACTGTATAAATTCTGTTTTCAAAGGCTTCTGTATGGCCTAAACAATATCTACTTGTTATATAAATCCATGAAATTTGTCAGAATAACTACCTTCTCAACAAATGAATACAGTTCTTCCTTGAAAACATGAATGACAAATGTATTATTCAGAATAATAAACTATTTGATCCTGAAAACTGAACTTCTCAAACCAAAAGGCAGCAAGTATCACAAAGGCTTTTCATCTTTATATCCAGTATTAATTCAGTGTAGATCCTGGGATAGATTCCCCAAATTGAGGCTGTACAATTACCGTTAAGTTTGATATGTTAGAAGGAACAAGGCTGAGTATTATACAAAATTCTTACATTTCACAGGCAATTAAAATCGCATTCAAAATAGTCTTTGCAATGCCAGTACCAAACCCTATTTCCCATGAAAATGTTTCTCTCCTAAATGCTTACTCTGTGCATGTAACAGCAAGAGCAATTTGTTCCCACTCAGATCTGGTAATCACTGGCCTTTCCCCTACAAAAACCAATAAACAGACTTTTAATGTGGAAAACAGCGATTTCCTTTCTACTATCCTACTTCTCTACATATCTCTAGAAAAAGATGAAAGGAATGAATGGGAAGTACGACAGAGCAGTTAATTGACGGCTGAAAACAGAACAACCATTCTACCTCCTCCTCTTCTCCAGTTATACTCCCTGAATATTGAAAATAAGGTATGAACAAAAAGTTATCTTCTGGCATGACTAACAAGAAGCAACAGAAGCAAAGATTGGAGTCAAAGTTCATTCTGTAGTAGGAACTGGCATAAAGTGGATATGAAGGATATAAACCGGTGACCTTTCCTCATACAGAAGAAACCATCAACCTAATCATTCTACAGTAAGAGCAGGAAAACTGCTGTAGAATAAACTTGCTCCTCTCAAGGCTATGGAAAGAAATGGAATATTTTTCTGTAAAATCTTACATTTCTCCCTGTACTTAATTAGAAATTAGAAAAACACAGTATCTGCTCTCTTGAGCAGAAGCCTAGCTTTGTAAGTGTAAGGCAACTTGTCCTCACACTACATACAGCAGTTGGGTTCTTGTCAGACACTGGAATGTAGAGATTGCCAAAAGAAATGAGGCTACAAAACCAGTCATGTGCAGAAGAAGCAAAGATGTCTGTGTCTGAGTTAGGTAAGTGAACAGAGGAGCTGTAGATTTTGTTGACAACAGAAAAGATGACATACAAAAATAAAGGGACAAAAGAAAAAGTAGAAAGTAGGAGGCAGGCATTGTAAACCCTTGTGAAGCAGCAACACCCCCCCTGCCCTGTCTCATCTCTCAGCAGCACAATTCCTTGCTTTATTCTAGTCTGACACATCTGCAAGGTCAGTCTTCTGGAAGCAACCAACAAGCCTGTGGCTCAGGATTAGGTTCAAAGTGATTGTTAGAGCTAAATGGTGGTCTGTCAGATTGCCAGAATGACTGTTTTAAAGAAATATGTTATTACTATTTTAGCAAGTCCATTAATGTCACAGTCTAAAGCAAGTGCAATGGGCATTAATTTCTCATGTCAATCATGGGAATATGTATAGCTGAAAAAATGGTAAGCTACACCTGCAGATCTTTACTTTCTCTTCTTCCAAAAGTCATACGCAGAAGCCTCAACTAAGACCAGGGACCCACTGTGCTGTACATGAGTAGTCAGACATCATCTTTGCCTCAGGAGCTCCCACGTTAAATTGGCAAGGCAAGTAGTTGATAGCAGGAAGAACAGAAAAAGTTGGCAATAAAATGACTTGCCAAGGTCACAGAGAAGGGCAGGAACAGAACCTGTAGCTCCCCTTTCCTAATAAGTCTCATTTTCACTCACCTTTGGCTGAACTTTCTTCTCTGCCTCTTTCCTAGGAGAGTTATAGCTCACTCTCTAGTTCTCAGGTGAAAATTGCTGTTCACATGAGATAACATTAACCAGATAAGAAGTCTTATGCTATCATACTAAAGATACTAAAAACCATGACAAGATTCTGCCAAGAACATTGCTGCGGTGACTTCTGCATATACATTTAAAATCGCTTAATTTTTACTGATAACAATTTATTCTATCTCCCTAAAGCCGACCCATTTTAAGAACATAATTTTTTGCAGTTCGTAACTTAAAATGTGAAGAATTTCTGCATTGAAATTAGTTGCACCTTTTCATTCAAACATCACGCTTTCTGAATTTTTATTATCTTCTGTAACAGAAGAAAAGTTGCATTAAAAAAGGGGAAATATATCACAACATCCTAAATATTTGTTAATAACTTAATGGCTTTAATAGAAATGCCCATCACAAGATTTTCTGTAATTACTTTTGAATTCCAAATCTAAATTCTCTACTTTCCTGGTTACTTTTTATTAGTTCAATGGGTCCAAAGCTCACATTGCCCAGTAAGCTACTACTCAATTTAAAATCATTATGAAAAAAGAGATTGTACAATGATTACTAAGGAAATTAGATGATGAAGGAACATCACCAGTGGTTTCTTTCAGTTGTCTAAACCGACGGTGTACATCTCCCAGAACAGAATAGCACCCTTTAGTTGGAGGCTGAAAGGCTGCTTTTATCCCAGTCAATCTTAGGTCTAAACGTCGAGACCTGCTGAATCCAATTAAAATTCCACGGCATAAACGCTATAATGAATTGCTTCAGTATATAGCTTGGTATGCATGGCCTGAGTAAATAAGATAATATGTAACTAAACCTTTGTCTAACATCCTGTGTAAATTATGCAACCTAACTTCAAAAAAAGGATAGTAGAAGCAGAAATGTACAATACCAAGTAACTCCTTGGAAAAATACTGTGTATATATATATATATATATATATATATATATGCATATATAAAGTATAACGTAAAATTGCAGAAGGAATGAGTGAAGAAGGAATAAGTAGACTTTGATAGCACATGTATAAATTGGCTCCAAGAGAACCAAAAAGTGAGGGAGGAAAGAACACTAAAAACTCCTCCCCGTGACAAGTTTTTATGCTGATGTTTAATTGCAACACCCCAACCTAAGACAGTTTGGTCATGAGCCTTAGGAAGGGTGATGAAAGAGAAGAACACCAGGTAAAGGGTGTACTCTGTCCACTATGTGAGCTGAGAAACCCAGCTCAGTTTGTCGCTGAGTGCTGTGACTAGCTGGGTGATGAACACATTTTTGGATTCCAAAAAGCCGGCATGTTCCTCTTCCTGAAATTGAATTCTTCTTCCCAAACAATTTTGCTTACAACAAAGCCAGTGTCAACAAGAAGAGAGTAATACAGAAATGGTAAAGCCTAGAACCAAAAAGTCATTATCTTCAAGCTATAACTTAGATCAAGTTACTCAGGAGAGTAACAGTTACAAGGTGGACTTCATTTGATTATAGGGTTGGGCACAATGACTTCCCCAGGTCATTTACAGTCTGTCTTACATGTTTCTCTTCAAGCTGCATGTCTAACCCCCCACTTCAACGCTTTCCCTTTCTGTCTTCAGCCTTTCACAGTACTTCTCCTGAAGAGAAAAGCTATAGAAAAGCATTTTTGAAAGCTGAAAGACTTTCACAATTTACTCAGGCTTAAATGAAGTGCATTATAAAACAGAAAGTAGAAATAGAAGCTAATAGATTTTTAAAAATCCATTTGTAGAAAAAATGTCTCTTCTGAAACCAATTTCAACAAATGGAGGTAGCTGTTTCAGTTCCAAGCAAATACGTGCCTGACTGACACGTCAGCATCTACACCCTGAAGAGAGGGCATGTCTCTCCTTGCAATGTAGGAGTGGGCTGCAGAGACCCCTGCGAGTTACTTAGTGATGGACTATCCTCACACATGTCACTTTAAAGAAAAAACCAACCACAGATCTGTGCATACTTATTAATTATTCCTAATCTAAAAGCCTCAGCTTCTGCATAATTTTCATTTAATTCAAAACAAATATTTTTTGCAATTGTTTGACTTTTTTTCATTTTACTTAGAAATTCAGTAACAGTGCAAACAGACAATAATTTAGTCTGTAGCCATTAAAAAGACATGCTGAAAGATGTAGTAGCTATAAAAGAAGAGAGAGCCATATTACAACAATAATAGAAGTATTTGGGCTATCCAATGCTATAATTGTACTGCTAATATGCTTTAAGATTATAGAATTTTGTATGCTGGATATTAACATTAAGAAAAAAAGAAACACATCAGGAATTAAGAAATAAAAACAAGATGCTACTGCTATGAGTATTTTTTTAAACTTCATGGCAGAAAAAAGAAAAAAACAAACAAACAGAAAAAGGAGACAAAAAATTGTACAAAAATCTTCAGATCAGTGGAAACAGCATGTCAAACACTGCACTGCAACTTCTGTTTCCGCATTCTCAGCATTGGACTACCACAAGCTACAAACCAAAACACCCAATTCAGAATATGGGAAATGCCCAAACCTTTTATCCATAAGATGGGCAGCAGCCTTTGCTGCAAATTATTTCTTGGTTTCAATCTGAGGACTAAAGGTACCTCTAAGAAGAATATCTCCAGCTGGGGATGGGGGAGAAGAGGTCTCAGAAGGTTCCCCACCTTACTGGACGTAAGGTCGGTCAACATTACAAGTAACATTTCAGACAAATAACTACTCTACAGCACACGAAAAGCAGGAAGAAGGTTTTCAAAGTGAAACATCACTATTTTGGAAGGGAGGGGGAGTGAAGAGTAGAGGAAAGGGTCAGAAGAAGGGAAGCACAACATTGAAAAAAACAAGCCATTCAACTCCGTGATGAAAGATCCATTCTAAACCATTATGAAACCAGCCAAAAATACCTATTTTCACAGACCTCCTTTATTATTATTATTATTTATTTTTCTGGTCTACAGAATAGTTTACACAAATTACTGTTTGATTATATCTTGATAAACGAAGAAATAAAGGGTGGTTATATAATTAATGTAAGGCTGGATAAGTTTACAGAAAGCACATCTCGTCTAACTTGATGAGACTAAAAATATGTTTTATAAACATAGTACCTTGATATAGAAGAATTTTACATTGCTGAATTAAGTTTAGTACCTCTTGGAATGTTGACTAAGAACACAGAATGAAACAACAAATACGTCATGTGTTAATCAAATTAAAAAAATGATTAACTGACAAATCTCAGTTGGATGTCAAAGCAGAAAATCGTCATCACAGGAGTAAAGTATTTAATGGGCTCCTGCAGGCGCTATTCAGCTTTTAATATTTTAGTTTTACACAATTAGCCACCTAAAAAAAAAAAAACAACTAAAAATCTTAAGATGACACGACTGAGAGAATGGTACACAAGAAGCACCGGTGCCACAGATATACAAGGAAAAATATCTGCGAAATCCAGCCACTAGTGCAAGATGCACTTTACTTGCAATAAAAAGGCAATAAATGCAATAAAAACCTCAAACAAATTGTATCTCAGGATCTTATAGATCAGATCCAACAATCTGATCTTCTTGAAAAGGGCCTGGAACACAGAAAGGTTTTAATAAATAAAATACTTTGGTGAGTTTATGCTGAGTATACAGATAAAAATAGCCTTTATTATAAGATTATTCTCCTTTCCACGCTTTGTTGCCAGCTTAAGTATGACAGAAAAAAGATATTTGGGAGTGGGCTGGGAGTTTACACTGATTTTCAGAAGTGAATATAGTATAATTTTGTGCTATACTTACTGCCCTTGCCAACTGCTGTCAAAAAGCGTGCTGTCATTTTCACCCTCTACTCCCAACCACTTGTTTACATGTCTCCTTTACCTTGGATCTACTGACCACACAGACCCGACGAAAAAAAGATAAGGGACACACCATCCACATCATCTTTCTGTTTAGGAGCACGCAAGAGTAAGATTTAGAGACCCCAAAGATACATATGTACATCCAATTATATTTCTAAATTCAACACTTGCATGACAAAAATCTACAAAGCTCAAACAAATGATGAGATTCCAGCATGCTATATCTAATACCAAGGCATATATGCCTCAGATATGAATCTAACTGCAGGCTTCATCTCTAACTTTCCAACAGTTCCTGGGGAAAATTATTCCCCGTGAGTAACTGAGAGGTAATTATCCCAAAGTTATTGGGTTATCAGACTTCTAATGATATTATAATCTCTTTCATTATACAATTGATTTGTCATGAATGCTCGTAATACAAATATTATTGACCTCCTGCCAGTCCTATAATGCAATTAAAGTTTCCGTTCAGTTTAGCACATTGCCCTCATGTGCTTCTGCAGGCACATCACTAAAACCACAAAGTACCTGCAGTGTCATTTTTGGCTCATCAGCAGTATGAGACCTAAGACAGACGTTATTTTTCCATCTCTTTCTGAGATCTTATTTTCTCAATACTTTATCTGGGTGTTTTAATACCCTATATTTCTTCATTTAGCCAAGCCTCATTTAGCCCAATTAAACTGTATTTCTCTTTGAGCACTGTATTTGCAGTTCTACAGATTTGTTTTCTATGCTTGCTGCACTTGTACCAAAATAAAATAAGTTCCTCCTTTTCTTTGCCTGTTTTTTTCTTCTTGATGATGCAATATCACTTTTCTGGTTTTTGTGAGTGCTCAACTTTTGCTTTTTAGCAAAATTATTCTTTCCATTCATTTCAGTGGAGATTCTGCTAAACCCACCCAAATGATGAGAACATGCAGAGAGAAGGGAGTGCAAACAGTCTTCGTGCAGCCCTGCTCAAATACTGCCTTCTTATCTTCAACAACCTGCAATTTTCAAGTGACATGAGAAGCTTTGTAACTAACCTTTTGAGAATGAAAGCCCTAAAACTAGTATTCTAATACTTTCAGCCAAAGTTACTCCTTTCATACAAAGCTACCCATCTTTCTTGCTTTGTTTTTTTTTTCATCTCATTATTGTTTGAAGTTTAGCTGCTTGGGTCTGCCATGCTTTCTAGCACCAAGTGGTTAATACAGTTCGCACGCTGACTTCTGCAGTTCTCCAGGGCCGATAAATATCTGTCTGCCTATAATTGTCAACTGCTATGTCTATAGGAACAACACCATTTAAAAAATTTTAAAAGCATTAGAGAATACAGTTGGGGCAAGGGAGGTTGTTTGTTTGTTTGATGTTTAACAATATCCTATTCTCTAGGATTGATTCAACATGACTAACATTACAAAAACAGGAGAGAAAAAACAGGACTTAAAAGATACCTCAAATCCTGGAAACTCTGCTGTGCAAGGGTTGAAGTATGTTTTTAAGTGAACAGAAAGCAAAGATAATGCCAGAAACAAACGATGCTGAAAAAAGATTAACAGCAAGCAACTAAAAAAAAAAATTATACAATTAGTTTAAAAGAATCTCCAAAGCAAAACTTGGTCAAAAGGAGTAAAGCAATATGTATTTCTGGACTTGGGGCATACAAATAGTTCCCACTAATAAATAAGGAAGAAGGGAAAAAGAAGCAATAAAAAAAAAAAAGGCAAGCGAAGCTAAGCAATATAAGCATAGATTCAAAAGACAAATCAGCACTGGCAGAAATAAGGAATACCCAAGAAGCCCTTTAATCTGCCTTGCTGCTTGCAAGCCATTGGTGCCCATGCTGACCTCTGCAACACCAGGTCACAAACAGGATGCAACAGATATGGAGAAATGATTCCAGGAGCAGAACTGACTTGGATTGCAGTTACACTGCAGTAAGTCAGGAGTAACTTTATCGAAGTCAAGGGAATGAGAAGAGACCCAAACTACCATTTAGCAGCCACATATACTCAAGAACACTAAGTGCTAAATAGGTAGATGAATTTTAAGAAGATTTCAGGATTCACACTATAATTCTCTAAGAGCCTGTACCTTATCTCACCAACGAAATCTTACTAAATATCTCCAGAAGTCATGCATAATTATTATACTCAGCATATTGCCAGCTATGAGTATAAAAGATTAGATAAGATTTTAAAACAGGGAAGAATCAGCTGCCCAGTTTATCCTGCAGACAGCAGTCGTTGAGAACACAAAAATGATAGAAAGAATAGGACGCACAGATGCTAATGTGAAGGAAGAGTTACAACTTCAACCTTAAAACTCTCTTCACTAGTAAGAACAACTGCATCTCGCAAAACAGCGTTAATCTGCTCACAAGAACAAGCCTTAGCAGAACTCGTATAGCACCTCTGTCCTCTTTAGGGAGGATAGGAAGCACTCCATACAAGGCTTTTGTAGAATACTTTCAACATACATTCAAGGACTCTGATTTCAGCTATGTAATTTGGAACAATTAACACAGACAATTGGGGGGTAGAGTTGGATAACTGAAAATATAAAAGTTTCACACAAATAAAGCAATAATGAAAATACTTAGCAAAAAGATGGTATTAGGATATATTTTACTAGAATACCTTCTTTCTTTACAGGAAATATCTTTAGCTAAAAAATGACACCTGTACAAATATCAAAATATATTCAGCTTGAACCCAGGGCATGGTCACAGGAATCTTTTTCAAAATCCCACTTAACTGAAATAATCAGATGTAATGCAACAGTAACTCTGAATTACATATACCAAGATTTGAAACTCACTACGTATCACTAAAAAGACACCTTCCTTTTTTTAAAAAAAAAAAAATCTACAATTATTTGCTAGAAATATACCCATAAGGTTTTTAATTAACCATGCTATTTCAAGAAGGGGCTATACTACAGATAAAATTATGACACTGCTGTTATTTTCCTGTGATTTTTAACTTGCGGCATTTCTTCTGGGGATATACTTATTTATTCTCTAGAGAATGACATTACTAACGTTCAATAACATGATTTAGTAATTATTGGTTGTATGAAGCTACCACTCCCGTAAGATTTTAGACCACATGAACATACATGTATCCCATATCCACATGTAGCAGCTAACAGTTACTATAAAATACTGTAGACACTGCAAATTAAAAGGATGTATAGAGAAACTGACAGGTGATTATTGATTCATATCGGATGCAATTAATTACCTTCCCAAGGCCATCTCCATATTCCTATGCTCAACTGGGGCTCAATTAGCAATAATCACTCTTGACCACACTCCCATCCAACTCTCTAGGGGCCACTGGGCCATTCATCAAAATGCTAGTATTGCATATGATTTACGGGTATGTTAGAAATTCTTTATTGAAATAAATGCTTCATACAACAGAAAAACACTAATGTATCTAAAGAACAACACAAACTACAGTAATAATAGTAGAAACTACCAACTCTTTTGAGTTCAGATAAGGTTTTTCACAATATCTTATGACAGGTTATGAAAGGCAAGGTTCTGTGAAGCTCAACATGGGATCACAGTCATTACCAGAAGTCTAATGAGATAAGGTTGGAAGGTGTTACTGCCTGTCATGGGCTGAGTCCAAGATCCAAAGCTAATTTCAGACCTCAATAAGGCCCATGGCCACATTAATAATTCTGTTTGTCTCAACAGAAAACGTAATCAATGCTCATGTGTGTAATAGCAGCAAACAACATGGACACATAGGTCAGAAGTGAATCTCTTTGCAAATACATGCCAGGAGACATTTGTTGGGGGAAGCGCACTGACTACCAGGATTAGGAGCATGGTCCTGACAGAATTTTTACAGCACAAAGTTGAGAGGTCTTGAAGCTTCTGAGCAAGAATGTTGTTAGTGATTGTTTCAGTAAAACACCTTACTTTTTCTTCCCTTCCCTTGTTTTTGTGTATTAGCTATGACTTAAGAGAGGTCATAGCTTCAGTCCATCAATGAAGAAATGAAAGCAGAGTTGCTTCCAGACTTCTATGGAGAGACAATATCCTGGTGGAGTAGGCAAAGTCTCTGAAGATTAAAATGCTAAATGTTATTTCTGCTGCTCTCTCTATACACTGGCCCTATTCATGAAGTCTTGACAGTCTGACATATCAGTGTCTTAATGACAGAAAATAAAGAAGTATGGTCTACACTGGCAGCACAGTGGTGCAGGAAAAGCTTCTGGCCACAGCAAATAAGTGGCACACTAAATGCTTTGCTTTGTAACAGCAGCTGACTCACAGAATAGGTATTTTATGTGCTCTTCCCCTCCCTATGCCCTCCAAAATGGGTTTATCTTTGAAACAGATCTGCTCCAAAGCATCTTTTTGAAGTAATAGACAGAAAATACTCTGGCTCACATGGCTCATAAGTGTTAAGAAATGAAGTCCTATCCACATAGCAAAACGACGGGAAAAAAAAGATCAGAACTACAGTTTCAACGAGGCCACCCTAGTGCTATCTGAAATATCTCCTAAAAACTAGTTTGTGCTAACAAAAAAAAAAAAAAAAAAAAAAAACACCCTTTTCCCTATAAAATGATCAATTTTTGGCAAATGGGTTTATCTTTGAAAGAGATCTGCTCCAAAGCATCTTTTCAAAGTAATAGACAGAAAATACTCTGGCTCACATGGCTCATAAGTGTTAAGAAATGAAGTCCTATCCACATAGCACTAGCGTGGCCTCATTGAAACTGTAGTTCTGATCTTTTTTTCCCGTCGTTTTGCTATCTGAAATATCTCCTAAAAACTAGTTTGTGCTAACAACAACAACAAAAAAAAAAAAAAACACCCTTTTCCCTATAAAATGATCAATTTTTGGCAACCTCAATCCACCCCGGAAATTCTAAAGCATCAGAATCTAAATGAAATCTGTGAGAGCTCAAGGGTATTACTGGCTAGCCTAGCTGTCCAAGCTCATGAAGCTCAGCTCTAACAGAAATTCACAATGACCACAAATCTCACTGCCCTCAAAAAATAAAATTTATTACTATATAAAAGCATTTTCAGAACTGCAGTAACATTAAGTTGGAAGAAATAAAAATAAATCCTAAAAGTATCATCTGAAAGAAAATAAATACATGCCTTTACATTTTGATATACTTCTATTCAAAACAACTAAAACTATTCTTTACAATATTTACATTTTAAAAGATGAATTTCTGAAGACATGCGCAGGAATTATATTCCTAAATCTAATGTTTATCCCAAATATTATTTGTCACATTTCTTATCTAAAAAAAAAAAAATTTGAAAGGTTAAACACAGTACACACCTATGGCATATTATATCAAACTTGAAGAACAATGACTGCTATCTTCTCCTAAACTAGATTTTTCTTTGGTATTGTTGTACAACCTGTGCAGCTGCAGAATTCCTTCTGTTCTTCGCTTTTTGATGGGGTGACGAACACTTTTACAGAAGATTGCTATTGTTCCTCCTCAATACTTCGGAACTAAACCCTGCAGCTGTTTCAAGATTTTTAACTCTTGTTCACTTATTATTTAGCACTTTAGAATAACGCTCACAGCCACAACATGGACATAACATCATCGCTTTGCAGATCATTGTAACTGTGCTATGTGAAACAAATCAGCCCTCATGGCTGTTCTACTTTTATGCCTTATTCTTCAAGATGCAAACTGCATGGATTTTTTATTTTTCATAGCAAGCCCATGCCACACTGAAAAAAATCTTACATTGAACTTCCCAATCCAACTACTAAAAGTCTGTGCAGGTGTTAGTCATGGGGTAGAGGGATCCTTTCTCCATTTGCTTGTTAGCTCTACATCCCATTTCATATACTGGAGACTTGTGATTTTTTTTTGTTTTTTTTTTTTTTTCTTTTTTCTTTTTTTTTTTTTTTTAAAAAAAAAAGAATCATTAATACTCTACATGTTCTGAAAATAAGAACTGCAAGCAATTAACTGATGGACTTTCCTTACTAAATGGTAAGGACACTTCCCTTACTAAAAGGATGAACAGCATTATCTTGTATTTAATGAACTAAAATTGCTATAGGATATCAGGCTTATAGAGTTTTTTCCCCTCATATTGCCTTTCATATAAATACATAAAAATGTGAAATTGTATTTTTTCAACAAATGAATAATCTCAGTAGATCACTGTGGTAGATACTGATGTGTTCCTACACAAGTGTCTTCAACGGCTATAGAAAACCCATTTACATTTTAACACATTATTTTTTACATATTTTAAAATACGCATTTTTGAGGTCTGCTATAAAAGATGGATACATATTCTAAGACAATTTTAAATTACTAGAGATTAATTCAGCTAGAAACTACTCCGCAATTGACCTGAGTTCAGCAAAAGTTATAGGCACCTAGTTCCAGATACTAAATCTCAAATCTCATCCAAAAGCATAGTGAGCAATATTTTAGCTATTCTATTTAACAGAGACAGTACTTATAAAAAGTTTACACTCAATAATATCATTCAAAATAACATTACTATTCTAATATTGTTCATTTATATATAACAGCTGACATTGTAAACTTCAAGAATCCTGATTTGGCTGACTGCCTCCTTTGATGCCACAGTTGTTCACCACCTATCCATGCTAGGATGATCAGCACCTTTCACAGCAGGCGATGTGTAACACCCCCTCATCTAATTTTGTTAATAAGGGACATTGCTGGGGTGTAGGCAATGAAGAGATAAAGAATTGAAATACTCATGGCAGAAAGGGCTAAGAGGACATAGCAGATTTAAAACTAACCTTTCTGAATAACATGCCACATTAGCATGCAGCTCAACACCACAAGAGCTGCGGTGCTCTATAGCGGAGACAGGCTCCTGGAAGCCCCCAAAAGAGTTATACCAGAAATGCTGCCATCCTGAACACATAGTAAATAACTTCATTATCTGGGCCTTTTCATATATAGTGATGTGGTTTGTGACATGAAAAGCTGAAGTTAATTTTGACATACTAAAAACAATAAAATATTTTTGGCCCAAGAAGAGAACACGGCATCCAGTATTTACAGATGCAGTCTGGTAAGAGATGTTTCACTAGAAGTGCTCAGTTGATGAGATCACTATTGAGAAACAGCAGAACACTGACTCACATTTTGGCCTCATTCTAAAATATACTGGCACAATTATCCAAACACATTTGGGTCTAAGAGAGACCACTAATTTTGCAATTTTAACAGTGAATTGACCCCTTTCAAAAATATTTATTATGCTTTTTCATCTCAGGAAACTTAAATACGTTTTTAAGTACGTAGTTCGCATACACTATAGAATGAGCTTACAATTCTAATTTGTTTTGCTTTTGCAAAGAAATGCCCTTAGCACCATAAGAAAACAATAATCCTTTACTGGGCACAATTTTTATCAAGTTTGACTGTTTGACTCGCTCTAGCTCCTCACTTACTAGAGTCATATTATGACATGAGAAGGGTAACTGGTGATTTCTGGAGTTTCAATAAGTCACTCATGCCATTTTATTCAGTGCTGCTTTTCATATTTGCTTTTAACATCACACATCCCATCAATTATTGTTTCTAAGAAAACTAGAACTGTTAAATGCCAAAATAAAGCCTTAGAATATGACTGAATTTTGTCATTATAAGACACCCTAATAAATAAAAATATTTTTATTGTATTGCAACCTGTACGATCATCTATTACTTTCTGAAACTTATTAAACTACATGAACAGACAAAAATATTTTCTAAAAATCAATATTTAAATGTGACTATTATGCAAACCTTGCGATGGTCAAAGCTCCTAATTTGTTAATGAAGCTGCACAAAAGAGGGAATGCTTGCTTTCTTCACCAGGGCCAGAAACCTTGGCTATGACCTAAAGCTGACCGCAGTAGATCAGAGGCTTTATTCAAATAAGTCAGATCACTTCTGCATGGGCTACTTGGAACACAAAAGCTGATTCAGAAGGCAGCAGTAAAAGGGCTGCTGGAATAGCCTCAGGAGCACATGGAGGATGCCCCAAAAGACAAAGTTTCTTCACCTACAGTGAATTATTTTAGTACTGAAAGCAGGAAGATGGGGACTGCTCCCTTTCAGCCCAGGGACAACAGACATTGCTGCTGAGCACAAATCCCCAAACACAGACTCCAACCCCTCCTCCTCACACTGTCCACAAAGCCAGTTAGTACCAAGTTACACTGTAAGGATTTTATGTATCTGCTACCCTCAGCTGAACTCCACATCAATAAAGACACACTGATTCACATTATTTACCATTATATTTTTCACTCTGAGCTGCATCATTTTATCTTCTTTTTATTTTATTTTTTGGGGTGGGATGGAGAGAAGCGTGGAAGGAGTAGGCTTTTTTATTATTATTATTACTAACATTGCAAACGTAATGTAGATAAAAGACTGAGTTAAAGCAGGTCGTGTTAGAGACTGCATACAGGTACTAATACAAAATCCTTGATGGCCTCAGATACTTAGTATCTCAGTCCTAGTCAAAGGAATACTTGGGTACAGCACAGCTTAAATGACAGAAGACACTGTCTCCTCGCCTGACTCCACTGCCAAGTTTCTGGGGGACTAGGGATACATCACAGACTGGATGAGACAATTCTTAGGGGCTGGAGCTATATCCATATCACCTGGGCCACTAAGGGCTACCCATGCAGCACACCCCACAGCCAGGGCATTACAGATGGTAGAATGCAGAGCAGGTAAGTGAGCACACAAACAAAAGGAAGCCTGAGGCCACAGCGTTCCATATCGGATGGGCGGGAGGGAAGAACAGAACGGGCACTGAGCACATCTTACATGTGGAACCAGGCAGAAAAAAAAAAAGAAAAATACACAGGATGGGGGTGCAGAGGACAGAGAACAGTTTCTACTCTCACATATTTAGACAAAAATATATCCATTATTAGAATGAACACAGACAGATAGAAATTGGCTGGAGAGAAAAAAAAAAAAAAAAAAAACTACACTCCTTAAAACAGCTTGTAGCTCTCATCAAAAGGATTCTCCACTCGAAAAAATATATCTAGAGTTCCCTGGGTAACAAATATGGAGTGCTGCCAAGATGCATGATTTAGATATGTTTTGAGCTGTGCTGTGGTTAGTGGAATAGTGCCATGGCATAATTACACATGATCGTTCAGCATAGAATCACAGTATTGAAATGATAAAGCTTTTTACAAAAAAAGGATTATTGATTTAAAGTATATTTCACAAGATGCTTCTGCTTCCACTCTACTGAGTAGACATCTGCCCTTCTTGTCTGCTATGAACTTACACTACCCAGCACATCATTTTTCTGTAGGTAACAGCTAGTCTTCTCATTGAAAAGAGATGGCATGACCTAAACAATGCAAGGAAACAAATGTTGAAGAAATTATAGATGATGAAATCTTAAGGTGATTTAAGGTGATGAAATTCTGAACCATTTCGTATATTTACTTCAGTAAACCACCATTACCTAATCAGCTTCAGATTTTGAACTTTAAATGAATTCAGTAGTTGCTACATGCTCATGAGGGACAGTTCCACTGCACCAACACTCCACGTGAAGATGACGACACTTTAAACATGCATGCGCTAGTAATTGTTTGTTGAAGCAGAAGTAATATTAAGGAAACTGTACGTGTTGCCATACTGCAGAGAAAAACGGACATATAGAGTTATGTACCAGGGGACCATGCTTAAACACCCATTCTTTGCTAGCCAATAGCAAGGCAGGTATACCAGGACAGCAGCACTGCACTCCAAGCATCTGCTGCTCTGCTCAATGCTGCCATTCCCAATTCTGCTCCCAAGAGTCACATGCACAGAAAGCTGTGGAAAGCGAGGAAAACTTGGAGCATCTGCTTAGCGTACTAGCTATGTGAGGTACCATCGTTGATCGTATCTGCATCAAGCAGTTAAAAAACACCAACAACCCTGCCAGTTCCAGCCGTAAACTGTACCTCAGCTCTCTCAGGACAGGAACAATGACAGATGTCTCTCTCGTAATCAAGATCAACCCACATTCGATATGCTGACTTGCACTGTTAGCTGCCAGACAGCTAAAGAGCATTAAATCAGGTTCCATGTAGGAGAAAGGGAGACTGCGACACCATATGGTCATCGACAAGACTCGTTTATTGAACATTCAGTGTGCACTCTTATACACAACTTAATTAGGTTCATGCATATTGCAAGGCTTGAGCTCAGGATAGGTTAGCTCTTATTTGCGTCAACTCTTTGCCTCCTTATCTGACTCTCCGCAAGATCTCCTTATCTCTTAGTCAGCAGTCCTTCCACCCTTTCAGCTAGGCCTGGCGCCCTTCTGCCCTTTCATCTAGGTCTGGCGCCCTTCTGCCCTTATCTGGCTTGCTCACAGCATGACCACTGGCCTTCAGGAAACCCACAGTTCCATGCTCATGTATATCCTGTATCACGTATATCGTTTTTATAACACTTTTCATCCAGACATTTCCAAAACATTGCAAACAACTCATTTCTGTTTGGCTGTATTTGGGCTTGAAGAGATAAGATAATGTAGTAACACTAAAATATTCAAATATATGCTAGGATTTGTTTCCTCCCATTTTTAGAGGCTAAACTTCACATTGCTTGCTGACTTAAACTACTGAGCTTGCTCAAAACTAGCTAGGCTAGTGAGGGATGTACACTGTAGCTTAGTAATAAAGGTCCACCATTGTTAGTACCAGAACACACACTTTGCATCAAGTTTGCAAGGCCTCAAGACTGAGGCTTGTCAGCTTGCTCTGAACTTCTCAGCATGCCTGCAGCTTTATTTTTTATCTGACTTGGCGGTAACAGCATTCTAGTTTTTCCTTCTTATCAGGTGGTTCTGCCTAACCTGTTTCAACTTTTCCTTACTTTTGTGTAGCACCATCATACAGACACTGGTAACAAGTAGTTGTGCAGATGAGGTATTTACAGCTAGCATGATTAAACACTATAGGTCTGAAGATGAAGTCCCTCACACAGAAAATACTAGACAACCCGGACCTCTTTGTTCAAGTACCTGTCAGCTGTCTGTTCACATACTACTTAACTCTGAGCAAACAAAAAAAAAGCACAAACAGATCTACTGTCAGGTGAGTTTGTTTTTCTTCCCTTCCAGGAGAGCAGTTCTAATTAAGCTTTCCCTAAACAGGCTGGTTTGATGTGAAGCCAGCTTACACTGCCTAATGGAAATGAGGTGCACTGGAAAATCACAAATATCTCACTGAATAGGGCTCTTGAGTCATGGTAGCATTACATGAAGGCAGAGTAAAGAGAGTACTTCACCAATTCTTGATCTTTTCTTATGGCTTTGTAGTTATATATAATCAATAAACCACCATCACAAGGACTAGATATGTGACTGTAAATGTTTCACTGGTATCATATACCATTCTAGAGGGCTAACTTTTTAGAGTGCCCCAGTGTAATTGTTACAAAGTTATTTCTCTAAGAAAGCCTGTTAAGTGAAAGAACTTAATATACACAAAGTTTTAAAATGAAAGTCATAAAATAAAAAGTTTCTAAACTAAGCATAAAAATTGTAAGATTGAGAAGGGAAAAAAGGGAAATATATATGTAAAAGCACCTAAACACTCTCAAAGCCAAAGCTTCCTTTTTAAAAAAAGACAGGCATTTAATGACCTTGCTTTCCACAAAACTTAGGCTAAACTGCTTGTCAATTTTTAGAGGGAACTCAAGATCATATTTTTCAAAACTACCACTCAACAAGAAGGACAACCAGTCCTTCCTTTTACTAACAGGGGCAATTTCATAGCACTCCTCCTGGCAGGAATCGCAGGTTTCAAGATCCTCAGGGTTCTAACAGAAGTGTTTACTTTTTGCTACAGTAAAGACTGGTCAAAATGCTATTTTACTGCCTGGTATTCCATGAAGCCAGCTAGAGAAGAGTAACAGTAACAGAAACACTGCAGGAATAAAGAAATTCCAAAAATTACCAAAAAAATATAAACATACAGATATATACACACATACAGTGCTTAAAATTCTGTTTTACAGTGACTCCTGCAATAGTACCTTCTGTAGCTGTATCTTGTGAGATAGCAGAAGTGCAAAGAGGCTAACTCCTCTGTTCTCATGACAGTGAATATCAATTCTTACAAAGGACTGAAGGATAAACGGGAAAGTATAAATGTCGGACAAATTTGAAGATAACCTTTTAGCATGATCTATGCATATTGTCACTGACTATGACTCATCTTTTACTACACGCTGTGGAATTTTATCTTTTATCCATTTCAAATTACCCACAGTCAGTATGCAACATACTTCTCTTTGTAAACTACTCCTCGCAATAATGTACTTTATAGTAATAATTACATCCCTGAATGTAGTTCAAAAGTGATTTACAACATGACCAACAGGAAGTATCATTTGTAGTACAGTAATTTCTACTTAACTGGGTTACTAATTTCAGCATGTAAGAATGAAGCTACTAAAATTAATATTTTTAAATCATGTTTATTGTTAAAACATTCTCTCCTCTATTGAAAAATGGACCCTTACTACTTGTCAGTTTTCACTCCAGTCAAAAAATATTTCTTAGATGGTTCTTAGATTTTTTTTACTGCTTCTCTTAATAAAGAGTATTTGCTTTAGATCCAATTCCAAAATCCTTATATTACACAGAAGACTTAGCCTTTCACCATATTGAAATGCAGGAAAGTCCCTATTTTGCCATCATTGGGCTTTCACCATTTTTACTGGTATATTATTTCACCTAACATAGGGTTACAGGGATAGCCAAGGACTTGCTGACTACAACTGAGGGAGGAGGCTTTAAAAGAGGCTCCATAATCTCTCCTTTCCATTAATCTGATATTGGAGAGACATCACTACAAAACATGATGTCCATAAGCAGTGGAAGTCCAAATTACAGTAACCTGTTCAGCCAAGCTCATTGCTTTATTTGGTGCCTAGAACATGACTTTCCTATCAATGCTCTCCCAGTCCTGCACATCTCCACAAGGAAGTTTGAAATGAACAGACTTATGACTACACTTCAGAGCAGTTGTGCTGTAGGAAGGATGGATCTATCCTGGCTGAGATAGGCCTGTGTCTTCCATACCCCTCACAAATGCTCTGCTTTGCTGGATAGGAGAAATGCCAGCAGAAGTGACGAGGAGCAGATCACCTTCCCCCAAACTTGAATGCATATTCACTCCCAGAAAGTCTGTGTTTTCAACTGTAGAGCTAACTACTGGATGATGATTCCCTTATTTCCTCATATCTGAGCGAGAAAATTAAATAGTAGTAGCTTCATTTATCTTAAATTCTGTCCAAATAATTTTCAGTTTTTGCTTCCATCACTGCTATCGTGTATAGATGCAGAAATAAAACACTCAAAAGCTGAAAAGATTTTTCAGGGATATTGTACTCCAGTGACTTAAGTAATTAGGAGAGCCACAAAACAATCTTCATTACTGCCACCATCTTGTCAAGGGAGCTTACGGGTATACCCTTGTCACCATAAAGCCCAGAGTGCCAAGTGGAAATTATGACCAACCAACCAGTTGTTCTCCCTAGCACCAAAGCAAAGCAGTGCTCTCAAATACTGCAGTCACAGAAAAGCAGTATTTCAAAGCCTTAGCACTCTTTTAAGCCTTAAACTTCAGATTTTGCTGCTCACGCTCTGGAAGCTACCAGGTTTTGGATCCACTTGCATGCATTCAGAGGAAACCCCAAACACTCTCACAGAAGAAATGTAACACAAGAAAGCACGATCTCTGCAAGAGTTTCAAAGTAGCAAAGAACACATTAAGGCATAAATATTTAACACTCGAAATGTCTGAACAACTGAGCTGACTCAACAGCAACAATCCGTTCTGAATGCATCCCTATTTTGAAATCTCTTGACTACATTGACCAATATGTGAAAAGGCTGCTACACAAAGGTTTAGACACAGTAAGAACAAAGCTTGCTTAGTGAAACCCTTAAATAATATTTATTTCTTACTATTTCTATCAAATCTAAATCTGGCTTAATCACTTTTCAAAGTAGCTCTCTCTATAGCTAGCAGAAAAAATTTATGCAAGTATTTTCATATGAATGATACTTTATGAAAGATGCTTTACCCGATTTTCAAAATAAAAGATGTCATGACAAGGAAACAATGAAGCATGAGGACACTATTTTTTGCTTACATTTGGAAACTAGACTAGATGAAATAGGAATCATTTCTATTCCTCAGTGTAAACAACTATTTTATACATTTTAATAAAACATAAAAATTCATTCAAGGAATTGACCCTAGATAATATGGGAAAATTGTGAAGTAAAATGCATGATACTTCAAATAACTAAAAACGCATTGACATTTTATTCAGTGCTCTGTCAAAAAAAGCCTCTCAAACTGCCAACTGGGAAATATTAAAACATGTAAGGCTTTAGTTAAGACAAAATCATTCCTACATATAGAAGGATCATTCCTACATATAGAAGGCTTCTTATGGAAGATTTTATAGCGAGTCTACCTGAAGCCTCTGAAAACCTAACGAGGGAGACATTGTACAACATGCTATACAGAGGTCCTGGTCTGTTTGCCTTTCTCCTCGCCTTTCTTGCCTGCCATCTGCAAGCACATCCTGTGAGTAACTCCCTAAAACAGACTGTTCCTACTCTAGGAGCTGCTTCATGGAAATTCTAATACTAGTGGTCAATGGAGTAGCAGAACATTTATTTCACAATCTCTTGTTCTTCTGGTACAATCCACTTGTCCTTTGTAAATGCACAGTTGCGTTAACATTGACTATACAGAAGAACTTACCATTACAATCACTTATAAAGGTGCAATATTGTCGTGTTATTAAATATATATTAATAAAATTAAGACTAATACAGTGCAAATTCATACTTCTGTTTCAAAATATCCACATGTTCGCATATGCCACTGCAACACAAATGCCAAGAGGTAATGCCACAGCTAATCTATAGCAGTTCTCAGAAATCTCACAGAAATCACACATAAAACAGAAGCCAATCTACATTTCTGGTTCCAAAATTGCATTCCAGGCTTGACAAATGTTCACACCGAATCAGTGAGACTCTAGAGATTCTTTGTTTATTAAAGTTTCTCTTTCACACTCTATTACAATAAAAATTACTATCCCTTTGATACTTAAAATTGCCTTTCATATTGAGGACAGAGATCTATCACTACTGTAGTTCATTTTTTAAAATACACACACAAACATGAGATACCCTCCAATATCTAGTAAATATTACAGGGTGATCCAAGAATATATCATCTCCCCAACGACAATCTCATCTAATGATATCTTTTCTCCAACTGCTTCTGACAAACTCACTCCCTAATTATTATAGTTGATAAGCCCTCATGTCTTGCCCCGAAACCGTAACAACCATAATTATCAACTCCCTCAGAAACCAGGGGGTTCTCTTCAGCCTTCTGCATAAGAGGAAAAACACCTTTTCCTTCCTCTGCTCCTCTTTTATCTATTTGGAGCCAAAAGAGCATTCTTGCTCCAAGCAGCTTACTCAGTGCTATCACCACCACGACCTGGACAAGCGCAGCTGAAAAGGCAGGTGTGTTGTGCTGTACAACACTTTTGGCAACTCAGCTGCTGCTCTGCTTCACATTGTGCAGCAAGACTTCAGTATTATTTCCAAGTGACTCAAGTATCTTTGTCTCACACTGCAGTTCTTGCTCAAAGTTGTTAGACCATTTGGATATCAGACTTAATTCAAAACTACTCTAAAACAAAGAACTGGCAGTTTGCATGCACTACATTGTTACAATGCTTAAAAAAAAAGTGGATTAATGTTTTCAAACACTTTGGAAATAATGCTATTTTGAGGAGAACAAGAGCTCTGCTTACCCTACAGGCAAAATCCTATGAGGTTATCATGAACTCTTGTTCAGGCACTTGCCTTTGCAATTAGCCTAGGGAGCACCTCTTGCTGCTGTATTATTTTCATAATCCACAGGGCTAGCACCTAAGTGCTAGTACTAGTTTGAAAATTCACTCCCTTAAAGCCAATTATAAACCTAGCCTATTATCAGTCTGACAATTGTGAGTGAACTATGATTATCAACTGCCTCACAAAATCTCACGACCAAAGCACGCAGAATTGATTGGACAAAAATCTGACACATTGGAAATAATGCTATTTTGAGGAGAACAAGAGCTCTGCTTACCCTACAGGCAAAATCCTATGAGGTTATCATGAACTCTTGTTCAGGCACTTGCACCCTCTATAAATACATCCTAATATCAAACACCAGCCAACCTTGCTCATCTAACTGTCTATACTAAACCCAGATTCTCACTGGGACCATGAAAGTCATGAACAGTAGCATGCAATGCAGAAAATGTTCTACAGAAAGCTTCCAATGTCTAAGAAAACAGGGAGAGAACAAGCAGGCACCTGTGGCGCTTAGACCAACTATCCTTTTGTCACAGGTACCTTTAAATGAGGCGTTTCAGTCTCTTACCCTAAACAATCCATGAGATATGGTTCTTAATGAGCCAGAAGTAAAACATATCCTGGGTACACACTACCAATCTCACCAGAGAAGCAGTTTACCCGAGAAAACAAGAAGAATTAAAAAAACAACACTTAAGAGCTGAACAGACCTTCCTGCCTTTCAGTCACCTTTCGGTACTGTTCTCACACTGGTGTCACCGTGCTCCGTGACAGCACGGGAAGCGGTGGCATGGAAGAGCAGCCCTGAGAGCAAGGGATATTTGCAATGATAAGAGCAGAAGTAATCAGAAGCCTCTCTAACTACTCTGTTACTGCTACCCACTGGTCTGTATAAAAGACATTTTTTTTTTAAACAAGGTTACTGCACCATTCAAAAATGACTGAGCAATATGTCATGATCATAAATTTCAAACACATATCAGATCATCTCTAACTACTGCTGTTATCTAGATGCGTTACTGAAGCCTGGTTTCATCGCAGTATTTTTTTTTCCTCCAAAATAGCGAACCATAAACTCATCAGTATATGAGAACAATTAAAAATTTAAGTGAACACTATGTCAACAATTTGGCAATACAATCATGTATTTTCAATTAGATATTCATAGTCTCCAAAGGAATTTTTCTAGGCCAATGTATCAGCACCATCAACAAAAATATTCATCATCATTATCCCTTTCATCTGGCAGAAATTAGTAGCAGATGTTATGGAACTTTTCCATGTTTATAGTCATAGATGCTTGACATACCAACACCGAGTTGAAAATAAGAAAACACTAGGAATAATAATCCCAGGTTCACCAATCCCTGTACTTCAAATCATAACCTGTGCCCAGTTTCAAGCCCCACTTCAGACTGCTACAACCACTGTTTCATCAAGCTCAGACTTCACTGGGACTACTTGCTTCCCATAAAAGACACGGGACACCGCAATGGAATATCACCTTGCCACCCAATTACTGAGCAAGCACTGCAATTATTCCTGAAAAATTCTCATTTGCATAACCACTGTAGAGCTATTCCACCATGATAGTTGTGTGTCAATCCTCACACCCTATTCCACTGTTAGCCAGACTACTTTAGCTAGGACGGATCTTTATATTAAGCTCATCGGTAGACGGCTTTTACATGAGGAGTTATTTTATAGTTCAATCATGCCTCCAACAGCAAATAGTTTTAAAAAACAGTTTTTCCAGGTTTTTTTCTCTCTTTTTTTTTTTTTTTTTTTTTATGGGGGGGGGGGGGGCATGCAGGGAAGGAAAGTAGTAGTAAATGGATTGAAAAATTCCTGATTGGCCCTTAAATCCTACTTCCAGTAGGCAACAAAAATAGAATCAGATCAAAGAGAGCATCCCAAAAAAAATATACGGACAAAGTAAGCTTGACTAGAACTGAAACATTCACACAATGTCAGTCTGTCAAAGCAGCTGTTTGGGCTACCAGCTGCAACACCACCAAGAAAAACAGACAACACCGCAGTACTCCCTTCCATTTATGACTGTAATAGCAAAGATAACAGTACATGTATCATCATCTTAGTGGAAACTTGCAGTTTCTGGAAATTAGACTGTTATTATTTTAATCAAGTACAAAAGGTGCAGCACTTGAATTTAGCTATAATTATAAATAATTATAGCTACAAATTTATACTTGGAATAAAGTCTTCCTGCAAATACATGTGAAATGCCACTGAACTGGGTAGAGTGAAAATAATTCAATGATTCAGTCACTGGAAAATATCAAGACAAAAATACCAAATTATGCTGAAAATTTATGTTTCAGGGTATGTGCCTGCTTAAAATGCAGCTACATTTATAGTTACTATGAATTAATTCACATTATGGTGAATAAGATTGCACATTTTTAAATTCAAGGAAAATTGTTAAATATACATGGAGTTATTCCACTGCTTTTAAAATCTAAGGGATTTAGCACAGCAGCCAGAAAAGTATCTGCAAATGGTTTAAAGATCCTGTATTAGCTTTAAATGCACCACTGTTACTGCTGACAAATGCACTGCAACAGTACCGATCTTAACCTGAATTACCTTTCCAGTCATCACTCTTACGACTGGACTGTGACATATTCTGATTTTTCTTCTGTGCAAGGAACTAGTTAGTACCTACACTAGAGCTCAGACAAAAAACTTCTTCCTGTATTCTTATTCAAAACTCTTCTGCATTTGCATGCAGTTTCAGAGAAACACGACAGTTCTCTGACTAATTTCTTACTACTTATTCTCTTCCTATTTTCTGATTGCTTTTGCAACCAAAAAAGAAAAGAAAAAACTGAGAAAAAGAGGAAGAGGCAGAGCTGATCTGCCACTGTAAGGATTTCTTTGAAATATTACTAGAATATTACCAGATTATAGCTTCCATGAGTGCACATGGATAACTATCCTGGAGACAATCATGAGAAACTATGCATGGACAGAGGCCAGAAAAGATTAGAATGCAAAGGAAATGCTCTCTATCAATTAAACTGTAGATGAACAGATTGAAAAGAGCTTGGACTTTTGGAGCACATTTATTGCTAGCTTTTCTCGAGTTTTATAATATACTTCATTCTTAGCAAAATGTACATTGCCAATGAACTTGGCTAGTAGAACTGCTGATTTCCTGCAGAGTTCTGAAAATAAGGAGAATACAAGATGAAATCTGCAAAAAAACAAACGAGACCAAAGAGGCTGGCATGCCTCTTTGCTTGCACACCTGAATTAAAGCCCTGGCACCTCTCTGACTGTACCACTGAACAAGAATGATGCTGAATATTTGCAGAGCAAACAAGGTCATCTAAAATCTGGGTTGTTTACAAAAACATTCTGCATCTATAGCCATTCAGAAGATCAAGGATGAGTCAGTTTATGTGGCTTTAGTAAACAGCTTTACATTTTTAACAGCTTTATGATTTTAAAAACAATAAAAGTTTAGTATATTTTAAAACTTCAAGATGTGTACGAGTTTTAAGCTGAAGATCAGGCTTTGCAAACAATGTTCTTGTTTGCAAAGAACTGTGCAACTCTAACTTGTTTGAGAATACAGCTTAATTTGTAGTCACATATTTTATACATAACAGTAAAAAATTGACAGTTTCTGATCCCACAGATAGACATTTCCTAGGGCTTTCAGTGGTGCAGAGGGGAAGCTATATATTAACACTATTGAAAAATACTGTCAGTATTTACTGACAGTAAGGTATTGAGAAATACTTTAAAATGAACTCTACTTACTTGTATTGAAAAAAATTCAATCAGATTACTTTGCGGAGTTTGAAACACACTTTGTTCCAATATTCTTTAATCATAATGTTTAAATCAACATCTTTATGAAAGGCAGACTCTGCTCATTCTTGCTGTTGCATATCACTTAATAACTCCACAGTAGGGAACAAGGTAGTAATTGTAAATTTTACTGGAGAAGAGCAAAACCTGGCTTCCGTTCCCAAGTCATGCTGCACATGAAGCACTGACAAGTACCAAAAGCCCAGAGTTTGGGGCCCCAGGTCTTCAATCTAATCACAGAGAGCATGCTCTGGGTGCTTGTGGTACCTCCCTGAGAAAGCCAAGTTTTTACAACCATCCACGCCCATCTAAGTCACAGTGCCTATTTTAAGTTTTCGAGAGATAGCAAAGGATTGCTCCAGCTAAAAGAGCATGCTGCTAGAGGCGGTGGGGGAAGTCCTGCCGACACAGAGAGTCTTGCAGTGGACTTCACTTCCTCCCATCCCAGTCATATCCCTGCAAACAACAAGTTGAGGGCAGCCTGGTGTGGAGTGGATGCCACAGTGGCGCCTGCACTTCTGCTATGCGCTGGCGCAATGCTGAGGGGAAAAATTGTGCAAGGTCTGTTAAGTGATTCAACATTCTTTCTCTCCTTTTTTGGAAAAAGGAGGATGAAGAACTCAAGACTGCTCTTAGCAAGGACCAGGACCTAAGTGTTAGCACATGACTAGTATTAGTTCTGCTCCTAATGGCTACACACTCAGTTAGACCCATGCAATGATGTTGATTTACAACAGCTGATGACAGCTGGCATTTACCCTAGGAGAAAAAAGCACCAACAAGACATGCTAACCCCACATCAAGTTTATAATTACTCAATTGCAATAGGTCAGTGACATGAATATACAAACCATACATGCTGGAGTAAAAAGAAGGCTCTCCCTTGATGCTCTTTGCTTGGCCAGAAGTTACATACATCTTTGTAATTGCAGACATAAGCACACTTCTACCAGACCTTCAGCTGGCCTGATAAATGGTATGGTGGTTTTCCAAATCAAGTAGGACAAGTCAGGTGACAAATGATTTCCATTAGCTTCAGCAGAATGGAAACAAAACAGATCAATACAAATGATTTGCAGCAAGTTCAGATCATAAATTTCCTTTTGCCCAGTTCCATAATTTTAAAATAGAAGCATTTTCCCCACACACAGTATGAAAAAAGGCATTAGTGATCCAGAGATTTGATCACTCCAGTTACAACACATGGCTCATGATTTCAGCTTGGAGTGCTTTTTAATCAAGTGGTAATTTTATTCAGTGATACATAGCAACATTATTTTTAAAAGATGGCAAACAAAAATAATGAACATATTTTTGGAAAATGAATTTCACCCCACTGTTATGTAAAAGCCATAGTAGCCCTAAATTCTACTCGTACTTTATTAAAATTACATATTACTTTCTTTTTGCCTTTCCTAATTTGTGCATGAGTTTCCCAACCTTAAAGGACATTTTGGGGTCACCAATTCGTATACATTGGAGATCAAAAAACAACAGGTTTTGAATACATACTGAAAGAAATAATCTGCTTAAACTTTCTTTTTCTACTTAGCTGGCTAAATTACCTCCTACTGAACAAACTAAGATTCTAAAATTCATCTTATATATGTTGAGAAGAGCTACATAGGTATTCATAACTCACTGGTTATGAGTGACAGCCAGCCATACTAATTGCAAAAATTTTCATTTAAAAAAAAAAAAAAAAAAAAAAAGAGAGAGAGAGATTCCACCGAGAGCAGGAAAACTATGAGTTCCTTCAGAGCAGCCTGGGGGCATCTCTTGCAGAGATTTGCAAAAGATACCTACAGCACCGTATTTCTGGGTAAAGTCCTTTGCAACATGAGTTGATGTTCCAGTTAACTAAAGTCTTGAAACAGTGAAACAGACATTTATCATTTGCAAATTACCTCTTGCTCTATACCCATGTACATTTACATAAAACAGAAGGTTTTACAAGTTAATTCTTACTATAAAAAACAACAACAACAACAACAAAAAACAAACAAACAAAAAAAAAAAGGAAGGAACTCCCATAAGTTCCAATCAAGTTGCCTGCCCTTTAGCTTCAGTGTATGTCTTTGGCTCTTTTATCATTAGAATGAGAAAATAAATAAGAGAAAACTTGTCTCTAGTAACCCTTAAATTCTCTCTCTATATATATGTAAAAGTCTTTCCACCCACTGAAGGGTTGAAAGGGTTGATGGGGAATGGATTAGAATGGTAGGAGAAGTTGTTGCTCTGAGATTGAATAAGCAAAGCTAATAACAGTATAATATGGACCTAAATGCTACATGTTAGGAACCAAACGGAGCCACAAACTCACCATGGTCTAACAGCAAAAACAAAACAAACAAATCCAAGCAAAATGTCATGTTACATTTTTCCTACTGCAATTTCCTGTATTTTCACCTTTAACTCTGGTGACTATCTTGAAGTCCTTTCCTTGAAGGAGAAGGAAAAAAGTGAAAACCTAAACTTTTTGGCTACAAATCAGAAGCTGACAACCATAAACTTTACTAAGTACTTGAATAATTTGACATCACATCAGGTTTATTCCAATAACCTGATAAATCTGAAAAGATAAAAAGTACCTCACACCTCTACAATCCATTAGAATTTCAAAAGGAAAACAAAGCAAATCCTAATATTATCATGCTTGTTTTCTACTGAAGATGCACAACGAATCTACTTGGAGGGTGGGAAGTACTTAAAGGCTTAAAATTTCACTGACTGAAAAAAGGCACTTAGCAGATATAGGTCTGAAGAGCAGTCTAACTACCATAGGAACCTCAGTATGTTTTACTTAGCATAAAGATTCCAGCCCAAGCACAAAATCCAGCAGATGCAAGACCAAATAATCCAATAATGTTCACAGTATATAACAACTAATAATTCTTAAGGGATGTGAATGGAAAAGCAGACTCAGGGAACCAAGGGCATACAGGAAAGATGCTGCAAAGCTTTGGAGAAGGACAGCTTGTAGCAACTTGTGTGGAAGCAATAGGAGCCTATTGCCAAGGCCAGACTCTATACAAAACAGTTTAGTCACGAAAGGGAAAGTAGAGAACACAGAGAAAGAGGGATTCCCACCTTGTCTGCCTTGCCATCACACTCATCACTGCCCCTTCACATGCCTTTATTCAAAAATCACACAAATGCCATAAATAGAAAGCAGACCTTTCCTACTTCCCTTTTTCTTTCTTTCTTTTCTTAACTTGACACAGTAGAACCACCATCACCACAAACCACAATGACTCAGTTATGACTTGGGACCATACCTCTGAACAAGATTTAAGAAAAAACTTAACAGCAAATTGAATCAAAACAGCACCAAGGAGCAGAACCATAGTCTATTTGTATATATTAAATTCCCTCTGCAGAAATAAATGACTTGAACTCGTTTATAAAGAAAATAATGGTTTTAAAGATTATTTAAATAAACAGAGCTATCTGGGAGCTAATTATGATGAAACAGCCTTCTCCTGTGAGCCAGAATAAGTAGTTTTAAGAAAAAACATTATTTACTTTATTCAAGACAGAACAGAATTTGACTAATAGTGCAGGATGGTCTGTGTTGCAAATTACTTGAAGTATAGAGCAACATTTCTCCATAAACACTAAAAAAAAAGATAAAGTGCCTGATGGATGTAAAGCAGCTGTTCCTCTTTAAGAGGTACATGAAATGCATTAACATGTTTTTATTTAATTTGCAGAAAGCACAATGAAAATATTTTTTAACACAAGGATTTCCGGTGTAATTATGAGACTTACTGCTGATTTTACCACAATATATGCTTGGCTTTTTTTCCCCTCCACACACATTTCCTGCAAAGTCTACATGTTTTTGCATATACAGTCTTTCTGGAATATTACAAATAGACACTGAAGTGAAGGTTCTGTAACGCATGTGCTCAGGTGCAAATTTAGGAAGATCCATATATATATACAAACCAACCTGTTTGGTATTAAATTAATGGTGGATTATATCTTTAGAATGGGTCATACTCATATCTCTATCATGCTCTGTTAGGTGATCACTATCATGTCATTAACTTTCTGTGCCCCAGTTACCGCACTAGCAAATTCTTTTAACAACCTCAACCAGCTTTGTAAGACACCGGGAGATCTGAGCCTTGTAAATTCAACATTGATAGTCAGGTTCCAAGTATCACACCATCCAAAACTCGCTACCAAAATGAAAAAACACAATGTGGCCAGATGGATTTAAGTTTCAATCCATCAGGAAATATAAAAACACACCCTTTGTAAGGATAGAAAATGATTACCTGTTGTCCATCAGTATTAACTTCTCCCCTGCCAGTCCATATTCACCAACTGCGCACTTCTTTGTTCAGTCAAATTCAAGTAATTTCATATCACTGAGTAAGCCAAAGCTCAGATCTTTTAGTCATAAATTGAACTATAAAAGAGAAAGGTTGTTTTTTTTTTTTCCTTCTCCTGGCAGACATATAATGAAGAAGCAAATTAACCAAAATAAGTGAACTCACCATTTATTTCATTAGTTGGCTTATTTGAGAGGAAGGATTTTAAATCACTTTAGCAAATGTCATCTCACTGTAATGCACCAAGTCAGGAAGACTGATTAAAGTCTAGTCACATTACAGTGTTTTAGAGGTAGGGACTGCATTTGCTCAATACTGTTATCTCTTTTTTCATGGGTCAGAAATGGGACCATGCATTACATACTGTGTAGTCTTATGGACATATGGAAATACATGTAGTATATTTACCACTAAGGAATGAATTTTGATGCTTCACAAATGAACTGTGGTGTTTTTCTGCTGTTAAAAAGATATAAAATAAAAATGCAGAAGATAAACTTACCAACTGACCAGACTATCAGTAGAACCTACTTGAAGAGGCTGGCTGTCAGTTTTTCTAAAAGCCACCATTAGATTAATTAGATTTCCAGCATCTCCAGGGAAAAATAAGAGAAAAATGAATAGAAGAATGAGATGGTACCTCCAAAATAGCAAAAAAATGGTCATTTCAGGGTTGTAGCTGCTTATCGCTACAAGAAACAAGTCCAAGAAACCAGAAAAACAGTTGAAAAAAGTGTTCCTTATGGCGATAAATACACATTGTGATCTATGGTGCTATGCCTTCCGCTTAAACAAATCCAATCCCTAGATGGTCAGCCAGAACTATTGCTTATATTTATAATTCCAGATGGAGACTCTGTATAAACACAATTACTTTGGTAAGCCTCTTTACATTTCAGTGGAATGCTTATTTTCAAATAAATCTATTTTAAAAGACGTACATATATTTTAGATGCATAAGATCTTAAGATTACTCTCTCTATGCAGGGAAGTTGTTATGAAAATTAGTAAGAATTTTTCTTTGTCTGGATTACCAAAAAGAAAAATCAAGTTAGTTATTGTCCTTTCTGCTTTAGAAACCTTCTT
>NW_010576474.1:0-11178 GCF_000705375.1 Tinamus guttatus
AACTCGGAGGTCATCCGAGGAAACCAAAGCATTTCCTGCTAAACATGAAATACGTTAGGCTTGGTCTGCAGTGCTTATCAGAACAAAAAATCCCCAACAACCCCTACAACGATATTCTGGTGATGAACAGCTTTAATTAAAGTAGGTAGTGAACACTTTTAAAAGATATAATTTCCAGCAGTTTCTATACTTTAGTGCTCCTGGAAGGGAAATAGTATTTATTCTTGAAGCAAGAATTGGAGAACTAATTGGGCTTAGCTTTAATTTAGTAAAGATACAGGCATTTCCTGCTAAACATGAAATATGTTAGGCTTGGTCTGCAGTGCTTATCGGAACAAAAAATCCCCAACAACCCCCACAATGATATTCTGGTGATGAACAGCTTTAATTAAAAGTAGGTAGCGAACACTTTTAAAAGATATAATTTCCAGCAGTTTCTATACTTTAGTGCTCCTGGAAGGGAAATAGTATTTATTCTTGAAGCAAGAATTGGAGAACTAATTGGGCTTAGCTTTAATTTAGTAAAGATACAATTTAGCTATAATTAAATAGGAGCAAAAAAATCCAGATAACAAAATTTAGTTAATTTGAATACCAACTTGTTTTTGCTCTTCCATAATTAATTTGCTCTTCAAGTTATAAAGTATTGCCATCCCCTGGTAAACAGCAGTGCAGTGCACTTTGCATCATCATTTAAGTAGTTTGCAAGTGAGAAATTGATAGGATGATTCTTAAACTAAAATCATTCTACAAGAGTGCTATCTAATTGCCTCTGATTCCTGGATCATTGACTTTACTCTAGTTGAGTGGGCCTAATTGTGGAAAAAAATGGACACATTACGATGTACATGTTTTGGATGGACTGCTTCAGGATACAGGCAGGCCAGGTTTTAATCTCTGATGTTAGATTTTAGTAGCTCCATTTTTTTTTGTTTCCTAATCTGTGGGTTTTTTGATACATATGGGAAGATTAAAGAAAAAAAGATAATTTGATGAATCCTTTGTAGCTTCTTTGAAAGTTAGTAACATTTAGAAACTGAGGGAGGATAATATTAGCATTTGCATGCCTTCCTTCAGTGAGGCTAGGAAGACGTATCTGTACTATATATCTTCACTCCATAATGAGGAATTACATTTATTAAGTCTTAAAATTTATCTTCAGGAGCAGCAAGTGATTCTCAGCATGCGTCTGGGTAATTTGAGTATATCAATATTGATCTATGCTGTGCAGTTGTTGTTAATCCCTCTGGGAAATGGACTCCTTTGGTAATATTGGTTGAACAGATCCTGGTTGTTGATTTTGCATTTTTATTCTTGGTACTTTCCTATTTGTTAGAAGAAGGAGAAACTTCCTTAATCCTATACAGAGATAGAAATATAAATGACAGCTAAAAATATGCTGATTTTCTGTCCTTCTGCAGCTCTCAGAATGCACACTGTGTTGAGAAGGGAGGATGAGCATGACTGCTTGTATGTCTTTGAAGTACTTTATCAGCATTCTTAAAAAATATCAAAGAGGAGACTTATGATGTGTAAAAATAGTTATGATTACATCCTCTTTGGCTAGATCTGATACAGCTCTCATGCGGTACATCTGGGAGATGACTACCTGAATATTCAGGGGGGAAATGACGGTTCTGAGGGATGTGGTTGTGTCTCTTGCATTTCTGACGTGATTTTTTTTATTTGTGTTATTTCAAGGGTCATGGATTTAGTCTCAGCTGGTAGCCTGTATCACAATTCTAAAACCCCGTTTTAATAATTTAAATACTACAAGTTTTCATATAATGAAGTGTTTACGCTTTGCTCTGCCCTGGTTGTAAATGCCTGGATTTTCAGATTTTTTGAGAGAATAAGGCTTATACTGCCAGTTTTTTAGTGTGATATTCTGTGGTTTTTCTCCTTTTTCTGGCCTGCTCACTGTAATCTCCCTGGGTGAATCTGCTTCCTGGGAACAGGGATTTTTTTCCACCCTGTTTACCTGCCTGATCCAGAAGGAACTTGTCCTTGGCTGGACAGCAAACAATCCCTGGGCTATTGCTGCTACCTTGAAGAGATTTTAAAGGGAATTTGACCTCCCAAATAAGGGGTGTTTTTGGCAACACCCCTTTTAGGCCTGTTGCTCATGTGGTGGGCACTACGGTGCCCCTGGGCCATCTGATGGAGGAGCATCCCCAGGCCCTGGAGCGGGACCCAGGTCAGCTCTGTGGTAGCCTGGAGCTTTCACCAAGCACGAAGTGTTTGAGGCGATTTAAATTGTCCTCATGGTTCCGTTTGTCCCAGTTGGGTGGCACTCCTGACCATCCACAGGGGTCTTTGAGTTTTCTTCTGAGCACCTTTGTAGGAATGCTCTTAAATCCAACAAACACCCAGCATTGTTATAGCTTATGAAATTGGTACTAGAACTTCCATGGTTTCTGGTCAGTCATTTAAAAGAAATTTGAAAACACAGGACAATTTCAATATTTGCTGTTCTTGTCCTGTTCTTTGAGGTCTTAAGCACTGCTGTTATTGTGCAGGTTTCAATTTTCCACCTTTTCTGATTGGGTATTTTAACTTTTAATATTAGTTTTCCCTTGGAGCAGCAAACGCACTCCTACAAAGAAGAGCTGTGAAGGGGCAGAGACCTTGGAGGTAGACGCAGCTGAAAGGGAGAAGCCCCTCTGAACTGCAGGTAGCAGATGGGCACTGGCAGCAGCTCGTGGCAGAGCCACCAGGACAGGGACAGCCGAGTCCCAGCGAGGGTCGAGCAGCGGGGCCGGCGCTGGGGCTGTTCACCACGAGGTTCCTGCACACGGGCAGGGTGGCAGAGAGCTGCCGAGTTCTTTGGCATTATTCATGCTATGTTTTGGATTGAGTTAGGGGAAAATAGGGACCTATATAACCTGGATAGACTAATGGTTACTTAATTATTGACAGAAAAGAATCTATGCAATCCTATTTTTAGATCCTTCTTTGTGGCCATCTTTAAATGGCTTCATATTTAGTGCAGAAATTTGTCTTTGAGAACTTCTGTAAAGAAATCCTCCTCGCTGTCTGTTTTCATTGTTGTGTTATCTCACATTTTTAATTTACTGTTCTTTATATTTCGTTTCCAGTTCTACATCCTTCAAAAATCTTTGTAAATGGCTACATAACAAGTGCAAATTTCCCTCCTGTTCAATGAAAAGTACCAATCAGGCTGTGATGACTGTGACATCTCTTAGGAAGAGAGAACAAAGAAGCCACTCAACTCTAAATAATCATCAAAGTCTGGCTTGTCAGACTTGGGGTATGTGGCCTATTAAGCTTTATTGAGGGCACGTTGTGAAAGCAGTGGTGCTTAAATAAGTGTACAGGCCCTCGTGTGATTAGTTATGCATATGGCACAGCGATCTTGTTAAAATCAAATTTTATTCAAAGAAAGCAGAGCTATCTCCAATAAAGCTAAAATATGGCATAAAATCAAGCAGTGCTTTTCTGCATGCTGAAAATGCCTTGTTCTTATTTCTGTTTTGTTTCTGGGACTGTTTAGCCTGGAGAAGAGGCAGCCTAGGGGGGCTCTTAGTGTTTACAACTTGCTGGTGGAGGGAGTTCAGGAGATGGAGCCAGGCTTTTTTCAGTGGTGCCCAGTGAAAGGACAGGAGGCAATGGGCACAGACTGAAATACAGGAGATTTCACTTAAACATAAGAAAAAACTTCTTGTCGTGAGGTTGTCAGGAAGAGGTCACCCAGTGAAGCTGTGGAGCCTCCATCCTCTGCGGAGGCTGCAGCCCCAGGCTGGGTTCTGCTCTAGGTGACCCTGCTCGAGCAGGAGCTTCATGTGTGCCAGCCTCAGCGATCCTGCAAACACAGGAGCTAACTCACTGCACTGGGATGTAATATTGTGCACTCGTCTGTGCCCTAAAATAGTTCACAGAAGTGAGTAAGAGCTGTAAAAGATAAAATTAGCAACTGATTGAGGATGGAGGGGGCATTTACAAATATACCATTAAGGGGGAGGAGAGATGTTTTCAGCTGAGTTATAAAACTCCTCAAGAGGCAATGAGGTAAAAATAGTCTACAGGAAATGAAGCAGGAGAAATAGAGCACTATTGTTGTCTGACTGGCTAGTAAAAATAACGTCAGTTTTTGGTAGCCACTGCAGTACAGAAAGTCCCTTTTTCTCCTGCGTGTTGAGTTTATGTAGCTGTGACTTGGGTCTATGACAAACCTTGAGCTTTCTCCCCTGCCTTTAGACAGGGTGTCTCAGAGCTCTTGGAGAGACCTAGGAGGCACCGTGGGAGTCAAGCTGATGGAAGGCCATACAATAATGTGACACGTTTCCCCGACGCCTTGGTGAACAGGAGGGTGCTCAGTGAGCTCCAGCTGCTGCTTCGGGAGCTTATTCCGGGGATCAGGATCAGCCATTGTCTTCCTGGCTTTCAAGCTGCGTTGGTCAAATTAATCACCCAAGCATTATCTGTGGTGCAGCAATCTGCTGCCCTGCTGAGGAAGTGTCCTGATTTTCAGTTGCAGTTCCTTAAGGGCACGTTTTGCCTCTTGACCTGTTGCTCTTGCAACCCCTGCCTGATGGGAGAGCAGAGGTGGCTGGAGACATTGGTGCCTCCCTCTTGGACAGCCTGCAGAGAAGGCTGCTCTCCTGGGCCAGGGCCCCACACGTGAGGACCCCGGCCACCCTTTGGCAGTGCTCTCCTCCGTGTGTCCCTGCCAAGGCTGCGGGTTATTCACCCATGTCATGGCTGCGACAGGAGGCACAGTCCGTCTTGCAGGTCTGGTCTTTCAGACTCTCACATGTCCTACAAGCTAGTACTGCTCCCGGTGAGGCTGGGGCTGTCCCATATCATGGTAGCTGAGCTCCTTTACCATGGTGTAAGGGCGTATGGAAAAGCCGTGTTTTGCAATGAAATGATTCAGCCCCAAAATGTGTCCAGGCATGGGCCAGGGCTGTGCCAGGGCAGCCTCCAATCCCCCCACTCCTTTTCCCTACCACAGCTCTGCTTCCAAACCCAGAGGCCAGCAGGGACAGCCTGGCAGGCACAGGGGAACAGGGAGTCATTGTTTCATAGCTGCACACCAAAATAGCCAACAAAAGTTTAAGAACATCCCATTGGCATCCATCTCTTAATTATACAAGATGGATAAAGATGGAAGACTTTTTTTATATAGCAAACTAACAAAAAATATTTTACCTCAGGTGCAGAAGCTTGCAAAGTGCAAGTACTCTGTTGAGCGGCTCCCCCTGCATGTGAGCACCCCTTCCCTGGCACCACCCCTGCTCCTGGCATTTCCTGTGCAGCCTCTCGATTGCCTGCTCCTTTATGCAGCAGCTTTGATTCGCTCCCCAAAATGATCCTCGTTCTCCTCATGGGGCTCGGCTCCCTGGGACCCCAGGTGCATTTTGCTTGACTTTCCAGAATTTGTTTATTCATCAGGAAAAGTCAAAATGCCAACCTCAAGTTCTCTGTGGAACTGAAGGAAGAATTTGGCACCAAATCTCCCTGAAGCCACAGGGAAGCCTCTCCCTGAAGCCTGGGAAGTACCTGCCCCTGGGTGGGAACAGCAGCACCTGCCCCCCGTGTCCTTTTGGCCTGTCCGCAGAGCTGGCTCCTGCTGCCCTGGGAAGGTACAGGCCTTGGTAACTGCATATCCAGCCAGGCCTCTGCACTGCTGCCATATTTCAGTGAATAAGTAGTGATTCTTAGGCACTTTCTCTCCAGCAAATAGTCGTTTTATCTCCATCTGCTCTGCTGTTTTCTGCGTTCTTATTTGACATCTCTGATTCCTTGCTTGGAATCCTGGTTCCTGATATATCCTTGTTTATCTGCCAGCCTCAGTGGCACATATCAGTCCCTGATTTAAAACTCCTGCTGATTTTCCTGGTTGATTTTCTTTTTTCTTCCTATTTTCAAGGCTGTTTTGTGCTGTTCCCAAATGATGCAGTGATTTCTGCATTGTCATTTAGTATTCTGATGTTATTAGCATACCTTTAGACCACATATTCAAAGCTATTTTTGTGCACAAATTCTGTTTTAATTGTTTTGTGAAATGAGATGCCCACCCCAGCTTTTCTTTACCCTTGAAATCTTACACATCCCCTTTTCTCCTGTAAAAGAGACTCCAGTGCTGTGTATAGGTAAGACATTATCCATTGGATTTGAGCTGCTACTTTGATGTGACACATTGCCAGAAGTTATTGCTGAATTACCTTAATCTGATCACTGGTAACTACTGTGGGATTATTTCTGTAGTAATTCAGAGGCAGGGCTCAGGCATTTGGCATAGCGTGAAACCTGAAAACTTTGTTATGGGCTATTTTGACAGTGGATTATAGCATTTTTCCTTTTCAGCTTTCAAAAACAGCTCAGTAAATAGCATGATTTATGTAAAGAGCTGATGATGTGGTTCTAAAAATTCATTTACAGACCTTGAGTGCTAGAAGGGCAATATTAAAGGTCAAGTCTTATAACTTATAGAAATGTTAATGTAAAGAAAAACAATTAAATGAAAATAAATCTGAGCATGTATTAAGCTTTTCCTCCAGAACCTTACTCAGATTTGCCATAATCTTTACTTGAGGTGCTGCTAACAGTTGTGTTTCTCAGAAAGCTATGAGATGATATCCTTGCACAGCCTCTCATTTGTAGCAATTTATTCAGACAATGGGCCTGATTGTAGCAAAAACCGTGGTGCTATCTTTTATGTGGACAGGCTCTGTGAAGAGCCAGGAAATTCCGTGACTTGTGTAGGGCTGCACTCGTCCTCCAGAGAATTCCAGCTGGGATTAGCAGCTGCCCCTTAGGACTCCTTCCTGGGGGAGGAAGCCTTTCCAATAAGTACTGGTGACTCCAGCATTCCTCTAAGCAGCAAGGAATTCCTCTTTCCCCTAAGCACTTCTGGAATGGAAGCTTCCCTAGATTCAGACTGAGCCTGCTCCAGCTGCTTCCGCAGCTTTTGCTTACTTCCAGGATGTTCAGATCTAGGAGGGCTTGCTTTAGCTGCCTTCTGTGGGAAAGAATGTAATTTAACCACTGGAGTTGATCAAAGAATAATTAACTCATAAATACAAAGACGTATTGAAAGGAACAGATGGATGATGGTTGGTCGCTGGGGTTGCTGTGGTCCAGTGCTTGGAGGAAGACTGTGCTGTGGAACATCTCTGAGCCAGGTTTCTATCACAGGTCTGTGGGAATAATTAGAGTTTTGGAGCTTTCAAGAATAATAAGTTGCTGTGACTAAGCATTTTCTTTTCCTCCCTTTTTTCTGATGCTCATTGCTCTTCTCTCCCATGTCTCTCCTTGAGCATGAGCAGTACAGTGACCAATGTGTGGCAGAATGGGGCCAGACAATAACTGCAGAACTCTGACTTTTTATTTATTTCCATTGTAATTCCTGTCTTAGAAAATCAGAGAAAAATGATGACCAGAACGAATCAGTCAGTAGGCAAGTCTAAGCAAATCATAAAGCACTTCTGCAATTTCATCAGTTAATAACTTGCAAGACAAGAATCAAGACCACAGTTTCCACTATGCTGAAAAGATCTTTGAAGGTCCCTGGAGAGCGATTCCACCTCTGGCTTTGAAGTAGGTCCTTTCAGCATAGCAGGAAACAAGGTAGTATTTGGCTTTAGGGTTATCTTAGAGGGCAGCAACGTAAGATCAGAGAATCACCATGGCAAGGTTTCCTGGGATCTCATAGTGGCTGCAGTTTGAGGTAACATCCTTCATACATCAACTGTAATTCCTTAGACTTAAAATGTGTGTGTGTGTGTAACATATATATATATACACACATGTATATATAAATCAGAGGTGATTAATCTCTTGCTCTGTCCATATGGATAGACTTCCTAGTGTTATTCAAGTGCTCCCAGGGCTGTGGAAGATGAACGTATGGAACTGTCAGACAGGATCATTATTTCCCAAGAGTGCAAGTCCTATAGTGCAAGTCAGAGTAGGCAGAGCAGCACAAATGCTCTTATGTTGAAACTTTGTTAAGTTTAAAAACATTGGCCATTAGCTATAAGGCTGTCACAGTTGTTACATTTCTGACATTGTACTGCCCTGCATTGTTTATTTTCAATTATGTCCTGGCCTGCTGATATGTCATTTTTACTACTTTTGCAGCATTATCTTCTCACGTACTGTCTTTCTTTTTACATTAACAAAGTGCTGAAATAAAAAAACAGAAGGGAAGAACAGAGGACAAGAAGGGTCTACTCAGAGCAGGAGCCTGACTTGATCAAAGGAGGTTCCTTGACTTGCAGAAACACCTCCCTGCCGGGAGCCACAGGGCAGAAAGGCTCCCCAAGCCCTTTTTAGGCAGCCTTGTTTGTATTCCCAAACCGGGAGGTGTGCTGGGAACTTAAAAGGGAGAGAGGGAAAGTGCTTCCTTTTGGGAAGTCCAATTACGCAGATAAATGACATAGATGACTTGGCTAATTTATATTCTCCGTGATTGTTGGGATGAAACATAACACATGCTGTTAGCTCCGTTCCACAGAGCTTTGGGTAGTTTACTGTTTGTGGCTGTAAAAACACAAGAGGGAATACCTTAACATATGCTGGAACTAAACTGAACGAGAAATGACAACAGCTAATCTGAGAAACATAAAATGCATCATCTTGAAGTGTTTGTGTGGGGAAAAAAGGCTGCTCTGACTCTGATTTTCAAAACATGTTGGAAAACACTTCATCAGAGGTACTGGCTCTGAAATACATGATTTACCATAAAAATACTTTCTTCATTAAAATACCTTCCCACTTGGTGGGTTCATGTACCAGGAGAAGACGTGGTAACGGACAGGCTGCTGCTCTGCTGACCACAGGGTTCCTGGTTTATTTTGCATCTCTGTATTCAAGAGGACAAAAAGGAAACCGTCCTTCTTTTCCCTAATAAAATGCCGTTTTGCAAAACACCTAAGTGTGCACCGAAGTGTCGCGTTCCTGCTACCCCCAGGAAGTCCTGTGTTAAAAGTGCTTTGGCTGAAGCAGCTTCCTGGGGACGTGCTCGGGAAAGCAGGCTGTGATGTGCATCCACATCCATAGGTCCCAGCACCCGGCGCTGCAGAGGTGCTCCTAAGCCACGGTTGGGCTGAATGCTTTGGTCAAAATACTAAAATCCTATTTAAAATGTAATCTTAACAGGGTCCACAAAGAGCTGGCTTGCAGGTTAAAAGGCACATCTACATTTTGGTCTGCTTATCAGAATTAAATTGTTTGGGGTTAATCATTTTTAAAGCTATATTGCTGCGTTTGCATTTAGGTGCAGTGGACTTAATTATTAGAAATATTTTCAAAAAATTTTATTTGTTTAGCTCTTGAGACATGATAGGCTTGCATTGTGCTTTACTTGCTGTTATGATGTACTAAGAATACTAAGTTATGTGTCACTTTGCTGCTTTAACATTGATTCAGTTGCTGGTAGCAGTCAGCGGATGAGACTTATTGCTCATTTTTTCTGCCCTGGGATTCTGGAATTACTGGTGATTTCTTGTGCTTTCGGAGGCTATTCATTGAAAGTATATTTTTGCCTATATTACAGTTCTGTAGTTTTCTGTGAAGGTTCTGCATAGGTATTAAAGCCAATTGACTGTTTCTAGCATTTGACTGTGTAGGAAAAGATTTATGGAATCATCTTTTCCACTGAGAATTCTAACTTGGTCTGTACAAAGTTTTTTGTATTAATGAATTCAAGTTTCTAGATACAGGTGTAATTTAAGGGACAATAGTGCTAATATATTTTGAAAGTGGTGATGGTCTAAAACGGTCATTTTTTGGAACAATTGTCTTCAGTGTTGATCATGTGTTTTTTTGTAAAATTTGCACTAAGCTTGCAATGAGAAATAGCCACTCTAAGACATATTTATTGTGTCCGAGTTACATGAGCTGCACACAGATACCTGAAAGACACCTGAGAGAGGATAGGAAACAAATTACTCTCTGACTGCAAGTTTCTTCAGACTTCCACAAATTTATGCCACAAAGATATACTATTAACAAGAAAACCGCATTGATTTGATAGTCAAGCGTGCTTAGGAGCAAGGAGTGTTGTGTCCACAGCTGGTGCCAATGCGGACACGGAAGCGGAGACCGATGGCAAAGTGCATCCCCAACTGCACGTGTGTCCTGCGAGCACAGGGCTGCAGCCAGAGCAGCCCCAGCAGCCAGAGAAGTTCTCCTGTTGTAGAGAAGTGCCTCGAGGACTGGGTGAGGACTGATTTTTACTTTTTCCAGCTGTTTATTTCAGGAGCTCTTTCAAGCCTGCAAATGAGAGCATCCTTGCCTATCACACTGCTAGGTATGGGGTGATCATTTACATTTTACTAGCGGACGAAACTGCTGAGTTTTGACTTGGAAGCTATAGGGGGAAATGCAAAAGAACACTTGTCAGACACCTGTAGTTTAAAACCACTTGCAAGCAGTGACTGTCTGTGCTGTAACTGCCTAAGTCATCCTCATTTGCAAGTCATCAGCCCCCCTGAACTCATGGGTAAGTAGTTACCTTCCATTTAGACACTGCAGGGGTATGAACACCAAAAGGGGAGAAGTCTGCTAAGAGAATCACTTGAGTTGATGCAGAAATGAGGGCGATATATTAATGTAACAACAGGACATCTAGTGTTTATATTTGAGGCCAGAAGCCTGAAATTATAGGCATGAAAGATACTTCTTGGGAACAATTGCACCTTTATTAAGGAATAAAATGAATCCCAGAAGAATGGACAGTGTACAGCACCCCCATCATGCAGCAGTCTGCTTTATAAGTGACAATTGGATTTCTTGGCTGTTACTGCTTCTTGAAAGTAGATTTTTTTTTTCCTTTCAGAACAGTTGTGCAGAGCTAGTTTCACTTTGAGGTGCCAGAAGAGCAGCAGTGTTTATAAGGTGATGCAGGCGCGGAGTTTCCCTGGCTTCCCTCTCCGTCAGCTGGAGTTTGCAGGTAGGCCATGATGTGATGACTCTGGGTTTGTGCTGCCTTAGAGCCTGCCCAAGGGCAAACATGACGCTTGCCATTGGAAATTCCTGACTTTACACAAGGTAGAATGAACAGCTATAGCAATAGGCATAGCAGAGAATGTGATTTCAAACAAGAAAACACAAAACCTCCCTGTCGAGAGGATCTGGGAGTGAGGGTGCACAGCTGAGCAGCAGCGAAAACGAGAGCAGAGCCCTTGGATGAGATACTGGCGCCTGGGT
>NW_010576474.1:11205-29960 GCF_000705375.1 Tinamus guttatus
TGACATGTACTAACATTGTTGAGGAGCAACCTGGAGAAGAAGTAGGATTTCCAGAGAAACAGCCCATTTCTCCTAGCCACCCAGCTGGGAGGCCATGTGCAGAATCCACGCAAAGGTCTGATTTCATCAACTGTGGCCCTTCTTTTTGGGTGGAAACCAAGGCTTTGGCCTCCTCCAGATGGGGAGAAGATGGAGGTTTGCAAAGGCTGCGTTCCCTCCATGCTCTGAGATGGGCAGTAGGCAGGCAGGAAAGGAGCATCCTATTCTTTATGCCTTTGGAAAACTGCATAGGGCTCAGATTTAGCTACTTGTGAGCAGTGGTGTTGGTATATAGAGACTGCAAAACTGTGACATTAAGGTCCTATGTTCATGAGGAAGGATTACTCTGAGGAGTGCGGATTTATAAATAATACTATACAGTATTATATATTCAGAATTTAATCCTTTTCCCACATCCCAGCATGCCCTGGCTCACACATCTTTGAGCCTTCTTCTGTATTTCTGTTACTAAATTTCCCTCCTTTGCGAGTGGGGCTTAGACTAAATCTTTGCATATTTTTTTGAATGTGCCACAACTTAAGACCTGTTTCTTCATGCTAGAGCTTGATATTTTTTGCTCATAGGAGGCTTTAGAACACAAGGGCATTAAAGGCCTGGGTTGAAACCTGTCAAGGGGAAATAATACCTGCAATTGCTCAGCTTTCTGATTAAAAAAAAAATCAGCAGTGTCTAAGTAAAAGCCATGTTTTCTCAAGCATGATTAGTAATACTTTAATTCAACACAGCAACAAAAATGAATTTTGTTGCTCTCCATTTTATGGATCATGAATTTAACTGAACTAAATAGTCAAAGGACAGGTGAGTAATGCTGTTTTAGTGACCACATTTTCTTCTGCATTTCTCTATTTTTTTTTTTTTTGCTTATTCAGTTTTCACTTACCTATCTCCAAAGACCTCTGTATCATCGAAGAACAGTAAAGCAATCAACTACTCCATTTACCTTACTGCACTGAACAACATTTCACTCACTTTTTTCTTTGATAAGCTTTTTTCTTCTGAGTGTATTTCAGCAACTCTGAGCAGGTTATCAATTTTTAGGAGGTAACAAAATGTGACTGCGAGGGTAGGTATGTCAAGCAGTGTTTTTCTCAGTTGAAGACAATTATTGTTTGGACTGCATATCTGAAATATCCATTGGGCTGGGCCCTGGATAGATCAGAGAAGCAGACTGCTCCTGCCCCAGAGTACTTCTAATATTGATAATACGAGAGAAATGAGACTTGACACATGCACAGAGGGTCAAGAAATTTGTTCAGCTTCCACAAGTAATCAGGGAATGAACCAAAAAGAAAAGCTGCTTTCTGCAAATTTGTCCTTTATCCATAGTAAATGCCCTTATGTCGTTTGTTTTAAATGAATTGACTAGTCCTAAATATTTAAAATAAGTTGGTTTAGATACCTAATAATTATTTGGTATATTTAAAATCTGTAGGAGTTTTCATGTCACTGCAAATCCAGAGCTACACTTGTAAATAAGAACAACACAGGTGAATTATTCTTTATTTTCTGTAGTGTAAGGTGGTGTCTGCTCAGCTCAAGTAGTTGTCGAGGTCTGTAATCAAAATCACCGCACTGTTGACCAAGCAAAACCTCTGTACTGCTCTGAGATTGGGTTAACTTAAGCAAAACTGGGGCAATGGGGAGGCACCTCCCTTGCAGCTGGGAGCCCCCTTCTGCAATGGGGCCAAGAGCCACGCAGGTGTTGGCTCCCGGCTCCCTGCAGCTTCCTCCACGAGGGAAAGGGATTCCTGCACGTGGGGGGTTCTCTGTGGAGGAATCCCAGAGTGTCTCTGAAAACAGGGACACGGGATGGTCTTTGGGACAGAGGTGGGGGCTCTTTCCCCGGGTGCCTCACCCAGGTCCATCCCCAGCCGCTGAGTGTCCTGATTCCCGTGGGCCTTCCCCTGCCTCCCTGCCTGAGCCGAGTCCCTTGGCTTTGCAGCGCTTATAAAAGACTCTCTTGCTCAAGGCTCCTTTGTCTGCAGCGCTTCCAGTTCCTAAGAAACAGAGCTCATACATGTGAGTTATGCTGTGAATTCCTTATAGTGCTATGGTTGTAGAGGAGATGTAAAATGAATGTTACGCTGATTTGCTTATACACGAGGCCATTTTCATATTGTCAGAAATGGAGTGTAGTGGCTTTAAAGAGAATAAAAACTAGGATTTGATAAGTAAAGCAGCCTTGATTTGCATGTTTTTGAACAAAACAGATCTGGAAGAGGCTGTGAGATGTTACTGAATTCATCGCCGTGCCTCAACAGCAGCCGCTCCACCTGAGCGGTGCCCAGCAGAGGTTTGTGGAACCTGCTCAAAGGGGCTGTCGGAGCCTCCGCGGGCAATCTGCTCCGGGCTGCCATCGTCCTGCCCCCGGCTTCTTAGTGTCCAGCCTCGTTCAGCTCATTGCTTCTGGGTTATCCCCAGTGATCAGGAGCTAGAGTTAATTTGGAATTATTCCTGTTACTGTTAATATAGCAGTGGAATGCTATAAAGCCTTTGCTTAGGCATCTGCAAACCAGACCACCCTACTTCTTCCAATACCTCCTTGTTGGTTGTGTTTTCTGCATCTTGGAATGACTTTGTTTTGCTCTTGTGGCTCCTCTGTGTTTGATCCACATCTCAGCCACTATCTCAAGAGTCAGAATTCCAATATAGCCAACCAGTTAAGGGAAACTATTAGCCTGTTTCTGTCCTGGTGGGGAAAAATCTTCCTTGAAACGATAAGTCTAAGATTTTTACATAACCTAGTCTCTGTTCTTCTGTGCTTTTCTGCAGTAATTACCTCCTCTGGCTGTTACTTCAGTAAAAAGCTCAAAGATCCCATATGGAATGGGAAGGCACATGAATTACTGATGCTTTGAAGGAGAAGTAACTAATTTTCAAGTTAATGATACATGCTGAGCTTCTCCAATCTGTATAGTTAACTTGAACACGAGTAAAAGATGCTTTAACCTGGTTTTCAAATGCCTCCTAGATACCCACATGGAAAGAGTTTCTGTAAAAGGTTGCTGCCTGTTCCTCAGTAAAGGGCCGATTTAAAGCACAGTAGATGTTTTAGCAGGAGAGTTGTTCAAATGAGCTTAAAAGGATTTTATAATAGAGGAAAAAAGTTTTGATTTTCTTTATACTTCAAGACTTTTTTTTGAAGTACTCCCATGAAAACACCTTTCCCCAAGTATTAATATTCCTAGAGCTAAAATTCAGGCAACACAAAATTGCACAGAAGTGTGAGGAGAGTGGCAAAGGTTTATATCAGCCCCTTTGGTCTCCACAGCCCAGTAAAATGAGTTACTGTTGCCATTCATAACATATGTTGCAGTGTTTTATGTGTGTTTCCATAAAAGATAAATACACTGCTGCAAAAATTAGCAACTTCCAGTGAAAACCCTGTTCCAACAAAGAAAGTTAATTTTTTCCACGTATGTTATTTGGCCCTCATTGTATAAGGGGAAATGAGGCGTTAGGAGTGGTCTTGCAAGTTACCTTAGATTTTCTGCAGACGTTTACAGGAAAACTTTTCTAGCAAATTAAAGAAGAGCTAATTTTATAGGAGAAACAACTATTCCTGCCCTTTAAATGCCAAGCATCCTGTACGGGACCACAGGCACAAAAGGCTCATAATGGAGTCTTGTAGCCATGAAAACAACGGTACAGAAAGGAGCTTTCGCTCTCAGTTTAATTTTCCATAGTTACAGAAATGAGGCTACCAGCTGCTTGAATTACAGTGTGCGGTGACACAATAATGAGAAAGTTAATCTCTTTAAGTAGCTCTCATATTCGAGTTTTCCACTGGCAACTCCTTGCCTCGGATTCCTGTTTACCTGTAAATCTGCATCCCGGGGCGAGTCGCGTGGTTCTGAGCACGGGGGAAGCAGAAGCCCTGCCGGGAATGGCAGGGGAGCAGCACATGCACGAGGTGCATCCAGGTTATAAAACACCGACAGGATCACCAGGTACAGCCTGAAGAAAATCCGCGTATGCTTCTTTGTCCTGGATGCTTTTCTGCAAGATGCAGTTATTTAAAAAAATAACAACACTGTATTTATAAGTTTTCTGCCAGGGGTGTTATGGTTTGAGCTGGTGCAGCTTTAGTGACCGGTGTACGACCGGTCAGCACTGCAAGTTCATGCAGGTTGCTGAGCCAGAAGGGCACGTCTGCGGCTCCCAGGAGATCCCTGGTGTTCAGTTGCTTGGGTTTTTTCTGCAGGTCAGCTCTGGTTGGAAACTTCTTGAGTTATGTTTTCTATGGATATATTTTTTAGTAAATGAGATGAGTTTGTAAACCTCTGAAGGGCTTTCATTATGGAAATAATGAAGAGCCTGCTGGATCAGGAGCATTTGGTTGAAGTATTGAAAGGACCAGGACTCGTGGGGGAAGGAAGTGGTTTTTCATCTTTATCTGTCCCTCAATAATCATTGATAAAAATGACCTTCCTTCATTGTCTTTGCTTTTCCACTGCTTAAATAGCTGTGTACTGCTTTAATCCATCCTTTTATAAACTAATCAAGAGTTACCTAAATGAAACTAAGGCATCACTTTTGCTCCCTTTCTTGGTTCTTGTGGGCACATTAGAGAGAATGAAGTGCTTCAACATATGTAGGAAAAGGTTTTAAAATGGTTTATTTGATGAAATGTTGCCTCTGCTCCCCACAATTAAATGTAAGAGCAGCATGTGAATAAAGCCTCGGAGTTTGGCTGCTTGTACATTCCCTGTGTGCTCCGTCTGCAGTTAAGGTGTTTGGGTAGATGATTCATAGGCAGCATCACTGGCTTTTTTCTTTTAAGAGCATCTAGAGAGATAATTCCAATATTCAACTAATAAGAACCAAGTTTTTTACATAGATTTAACTCTTATATTAAATTGGAGTTAAATTTAAATGCTTCATGTTAGCATTATGTGTTAACTTCTAGCTTAAGGGAAGTTACGTTATAAAACTGAACTCTTCTTCTGTGTTTACCTTTTCAAGTTTGTCAGCGAATTCTGAAATTGGGGCAGCCTGTGATTTTGTTTGGTAGTAGCATTATTTCATGGGTACAGGACTATTCTGTTTATATGAATTGCTGTTGGCAGATTAGCTTTGATGTTTCAGCTGCGCAAGACGGTGCATTCCCATGTGCAGAACGTGCCGTCCTGCTACGGCATTTGAGAACTACAACCCCTTCCAAGGCAGCTTAGGGCTATCGGAACAGACCAAAATACTGTCCTAGTGGAAGACTCTCTGCGTGTTGGGAGAGTTGAGGTCCGCTAGGTTTGCTCTAGGTTTTTGAGAGCGCTCTCTTCATTTGGAGTGAGGGAAAATATTAGTCATTTACTTGATGAAGAATCTCTAATTATGATCATAGTGGTGACTGTTAGACAGGCAGAGCCGTCCTCATGAAGTAATGTGAGGGGTATCCCAAAGCCTTCTCTGAAGAAGCTGTGAATTTCCAGAGCTCAGGTCCAAGCAAAGCGCCCCCACTTCTGCTCTGTGGTAACCGAAAGCCGTTCGGAAGCTGGAACCGGAGAATAACGGAGGGGAGCACAAGAAAGTGTGAATCCTGTGGCCGGGTGATACCGGGTACGTGGGACGGCATTTGTTATGGCTGGATCCCGTCCTCATTGTGCGTGGTGTCCATCTCTCTCCACTTTTCTTAGCAACTTGTTAGGTTATTCACTGTACAACGTAAGGTCTAGTACCACAGCCGTAGAGCAGTCTCCCAATGTTGGCAACAGCCTTAGTCTGTGGTACAAGCCATTGAGGAAGCCATTGCAGTAGACTGTGACTTTGCTGCTTAGGAGACCTTGACGTGGCGGGGACCAGCTTGTTCAGTAAGATTTCGGGCAACGGTTCCCAAAAGCCTGAGCTGCTGCTCTTTTTCCTGTTCCTACAACAGGAACTCCCTTGTGTCCGATGTGGTCTCCCGTGAGGGGAGATGCCGTCTGCACGGATGAGGATGACTGCTGCGTACGCAGGTCACTGTTCATTTAGACTGCATTTGCTAAAGCACCGTGTCGGGAGTACCTGCCCTTTGGGTGAAAGACAATTGGATTAGCTGCTTTCAGCAGTGCACTTCACTAACACGGAAAAACATTTGGAAAATTGATCAATTATTGCTGAAAGTTTTCAAAGGACATACAGTGCCATGTAAGGTCATTTACAGTAAAAAGATGAGCTTTTTTTGAAGCTGTCTGTAAATGTCAGAAGCTGGAGCAAACTTTGAAGAACGCTTTAGAAGAGCAAGGTGATGAGGAATCTGAGCTTCTCTTGAAGTTAATGGAGAGAGGCAGACATAGCAGGGAGGCAGTTCGCAGCATCAGTTTTCGATGCTCAATAGCTGAAATTAGATTGCCTGAATATTTCTCATATCTTCCTTATCTGGAACTGAAACCAAATAAAGAAAAGTAATATTTAATGTACTCTTAGATGCACTCCAAGTATATTGCAGGTGTCAGGTCATTCTTTAGTTTCACCTTCAAAGCTGCGTTGTGTTACTGTGTGGTGGATGCTCTTTTGAACTTCATTTCTGGAAATTCATAAGTTCTTCATATAGGGTTTTTGAAGGCAAGATAATTTGGTATAGGTACTGTAATTTCAAAATCCAAAGTTTTGGCTATATCTGAAGTGTCACATCATGGGAATAAGACTCAAAATATGCTTAAAAATGCTATTATTCTGCTAGCAGAAGCTCTGTGGCATTCTATTTGTTGGTGATGGTGCTATTGCTGTATCTCTGTTACGCTGCTAGATTTGTATGAGTAGGGAATTTATTTGTCTGCTTAATACTGTGCTGGAAGAAACCTTGTCTGGAAGGCTTCAAAATGATAATCCAGACTGCAGCACATTCCTTCCTGGGAGAAACCCCACAGGGTTTATAAGGGTTTTATTTTGAATTTTCTGTCTTTTAAGTAGACACAGTTTATGAAAGACAAAAAGCTAACCTTAGCCAGCTTTTATTACAGAAAAAAAGTACAGAGAAGAGTGATTGGAGAACTACTATTGTGCTGACCAAAGAGGGTCAGGAGAAAAAAAAACAAAAACAAACAAACAACAACAACAACAACAAAAAAAACCATAGGCTGGTGTCTGTGTGTCCCATCAGCTGCCAGTGGGGCGGGTGAGCACGATGCCCCGGTGAATTCAGCTGTGCCCCAGGAAAGCAGAGAATGGAGGTCACAGTGTCCTCGAAGGAGCTTCTGCATCTCTTTCCATAGGTTTTGATCTTGAGCCGTAGCAGTGAATCTGCCACTGAGTGTGCTGGAGTGGGGGGATAGGCTGCATGGTCTATTAGCAATACAATTTCTGGATTAGAATGTGAAATCTGGGGTCCGGTGGTTTAGCTCCTACCCTGCTTATGAGTGCAGCGCCTGGGTGTTCTGCTGATACTGTCTGCAGCTCACAAGGTAAAAGTTGAAATATCCATTCATGAAATAGGGCCATCTTCAACATTTCTAGGCCAACTTGCATTAGTGAAGCATTTTCCCAGTCCTTAGCAGACAGCTTTAGCCCGTAAATGCCCAGAGCAAGGATTATGAAACTACCACGATGGAAAGCCTTCAACTGTAGTTATCAGTCAGAGGCTCTAGATGTCAAGTGTAGAGGTGTTGGGTCTAGGAAGATAAAACTACTGCTTTGTCATTTCTCTATTAGCATTATAATACCCTGGAGAGCTAAGAGCTTGGTGGATGCATTATGGATTTATGTAAATGACTTACCTCAAACTTGATACAGTGCTTTGGAAGAGAGGAAAACTGTTTCTAAGCAGGGGTATTGGTGCAGTGTACTGTCAGGGAGAGACAAGGAACCCAACTTTTTCTACTGAATAAATTCAGAATAATCCTTGGCAAATTTTAAAACTGTAATTTAAGAAATTGTTCTAAAGTGTCATTTGAAATTCCAAGCAAGACGTTTTAAAGATGGTTTCTGACTTTTTTAATATGCTGCAGCCTGAAAATATTAAAATATGACTCATTAGGCAGAGCTTTTCAGAGACTCCGAGCACTAGTTCAAATGTGGTTTCCCTGGAAGCTGCGTCCTGCTCAGAGGAGCTGAATCAATATAGTGCTGTTTGGGAATCTGTTTTTAATCATATAACTGCTTTTCACTTGAGAACACCTGATTATTGTTTAAAAATAATTGATTTGGACGATCACACAGCATGAACTCTAGTCCAGGATACACAGTTTCCAGTTTCATTAGAGGACCTTCATTTCTTCGCTGAACTTATGGCTCTGCTTTGTCATTCCCTCTCTGTTCTTCCTTTAATTTACTCTTCAGAGGAATATTTCTGAACATTTCATAGGTCTTACTATCCTCTCCTGGTGGAAGGCAGTTTGTGGGGAAAAGCACCTGTTTGCAATCCTAAGGTAAAAAGCCTCCCTGCTTCCTCACAGGAAGAGAAGGGCAGAGCAGATCCTCGCTTTCCGCAGGCTCTGCACAGCCCCGGAGTTGGGAAGATTTCCTTCCGTGCGTTTCTCTTTAGCAGGACGTGACCCTCGAGCGCGCGGTGGCGATGGCTCCACTGCACACTGTGCAGCGCTTACCCTGGGTTTGTTCAGGGGTGTCAACGCTCGGCATAAAAACGTTGGAAGGGGCTAGAGAGCCTCGTGGTGTCCCGGGCAAGTGCTTTCCGCAGGCTGTGCCCAGCTCCGGAGTTGGGAAGTTTTTCCTTCCATGCGTTTCTCTTCAGCGGGACGTGACCCTCGAGCGTGCGGTGGCGATGGCTCCGCTGCGCAATGTGCAGCGCTTACCCTGGCTTTGTTCAGGAGCGTCAACGCTCGGCATAAAAATGTTGGAAGGGGTTAGAGAGCCTCGTGGTGTCCCGGGCAAGGCTGGGCGGTGAGGGCGGCTTTGCAGCCGTGCTGGCTGCAGCAGGACAGCGTTTGCAGCCCTGGGGAGGCTGCACTGCTGCCTTGCTCTGCTCCCACCCGCCTGTGGGGAGTCGTGTAGAGCAGGCAAAATGCATGGCATGCCCCTCGGGGGGGGATTTTGCTGTTTTCCCTGTTTTTTTTTTTTTTTTTTTCTTCTTTCCTTTTTGTGAAGAGTTCACATTTGAAATACTTTGTTAACAATTTAGTAACCAGTAAAATGACTTTGGCTCTTTTGAAGGCATGTTGAGATCCTGGCTGGCCCTGCAACCAGGGGGATTGAGTCTTGTGTCACCATGAAAAGCACTATACTCATGTATCATGCCTGTAGCCAGGCGAGGGCAAACAGTGCCCTGCTCCAGGCCCCATGAAACACCACACACATGCCAAGACCTGAAGCAATTAAAAGCCTAAAGAACTCACATTTGTCTTGCCCCATAGCCCTGTGGGCTCTCCTCAGCCCAAGGGCATCACCCTGAGGAGCAGCTGGGCCCCAGGGCACCCTGTCATGCAGCGCAAGGGCCAGAAATTCGATTGGTTTCTGAGCAGTACAAAGACCTTTACTTGTTTTCCATTCCTCCTCTGGCTCTAAAAATGTATAGATCAAGCATTTTTTATATTTTTTATATTTTTATTTATTTTTATATTTTTTATATTTTTGTATAAGCAAAATTGTTCAGCCAATTTTAAGTATGCAATCAGCAGAAATTGTCAATAAAAATAAATAGAAACAAGAATCAAAACAGGAAGTTTTCTTAAAATCTGCATTTGAAGTCTATCACTCTGCTTTGTCCTGATCAAAAGCCAGGCTTTAAAACCTGCACTTTGTAAATATGTGGTAATTCTGAGATTTTTGTATGGCATTAAGTTTCTGAAAAAATAATCGTCCAGTGCTCTCCTATAGTGTCCTTCACACTGACAATTCTCAGGACAGATGAGACAAGCAGCTCCTGGGAATGCACTAGGATACACTTAATTCTGCTTTATATGAGAGGCCGGAGGTCTTAAACTCCTTCACTTGATGAAGTAGAGGATTTCTGCAATTTTATAATCTAATAATAGGGCCCTATTCATATATAAAAAAATGTATGCATACTCTCTAAAGTATGTAACTGTTTACTAGTAAAAATAAAACATAGCTTTTCTTTTATATTCCACCATTTGTTATTCATGCTGGTTAATAGGAATCCTTTGACCTTAGTAGATCCTGGAAGAGATCCTGTGCGTTCAAGCTGATGTATTCACCTCTGCTAGCCTGTTTGTATATATCTCACACATTTAAAGAAGATTTAATACAACATATCATAGCCAGGAATTGCCAACATGAGCCAAAGCTCCGTACGTGCCTCGGCGCGTGCCTGCCCGCTAGCTGCAATCTGCTGGCCTTGCAGGGGCTTCAGAGCAAAACCTCCCCTCAACACGGGCTGCTGCGGCTGCCCGAAAGTGTTTCAAAGGCACGTTGGGATTTACGGCCTCTTCCGAGGACAGCGCGACCATACCACGGCTTTCCTGAAGAAAAACAGCTTTCTGAAGACTTTGAAGTGATTTTACTAACGCGTGGCCAACAATTCTAAAGCCCAGAATTGTGTTCTCCCAACAGACGCGACTTCCTAGCGCTGCCTGCCAGTGCCGTGGTTCTGCTGTCCTGTGATGTTAAGCTGATAGGACAGTCACCCTCCTCCTCCTCAGCAGCTCAGACGGGTTGTGCAGATCTGCTAAATCTACTTTGGTAGGCGACATTTGGTTAAGCAAAGAGAGCCAGCATACCATTTGTTGTCTTCATTTTTATCATGCATATCTTTATTCCTTTGCCTCTTTTCCAGATCACGGGCTGGTCAATCTTTGTACATGAAAGCCTCTTTTTTTTTTTTTTTTTTTTTAATTGAGCTACTGGGTTAAATGATGATTCTATTTGAAAGCAAAAATTGAATTTTCAGGTTCTTTGAGCCACATTAGCCCGTTGAATGGAGAATTTGTCAAGCCTGAAGTCAGAACTATTTTATGTATGAGGTGTTCAAGAAGGTTTAATACATATCTGACAAGCATTGGATAACTGAGGAGTTATCTAGGTCTGAGGAGTTTGAATCTGAACATCTATTGTTCAGGTTTTGTCATTCTGCTTCATAGTGTTCTTCCCATTAATCTTGGAGAAATAGCAAGAAAAATATAGCGGAAGATGTTGTCTCTAAATTTTGGGGAAATTTTAATACATTCCATGAAGTATGGCGGGTCTCATTCTTCTGAACTGAATGCGTCTCCCTGAGTGCTCATCTCCCTCAATAGTTGTTTTAAGAATCCAGTGAAAGGAGCTTGCAGTGTTCAAGAGATTTATTTTTAATTTGTAGCGCTTAAAGCAGCACTTGCAAGGAAAAATAAATTTAAAACAGAATTTAGTTACTTGTAAAGTGTATGTTAACAAAGTGTCTCTTTGCTTTCCAGGCTCTTGTTCAGCATTGCTATTTTCATAGACAGTGTTATATACAGTTTTATAAAAGAAACTGAGTTAAAGATTAGTGGCTCTAAATGTTTCCAGGATGTCTATGAGCTTGTCACTGCTGGGTTGTTGATTACTGATGAGAAAAGGTAGATTAATAGGAGACTCCTTCCAATACCCTTTCCTTGAAATCTTGTATCTTGACCACTAATATCGCAAACCAGAGGAAAAGGTTTTTAACTCCTACAATGTTTGTGGTATATGAAAGCCCATTTATATACCAAAGCTGGAAGAACTTCTGTCTGGTTAACTGTTTCTGATTAACTTATGGTTCATGTAGTATCTACTCTCAATTTTCTTTGTAATGGCTGTGTGATGTTATAAAACAGGAATATTAAAAACTTTAGTTTATCTGGTTAAATTGGTCTCTAGTTGGACCTGTTCATCTTGGGCCCACTGTTATTATTACTGTTCAGCTAGTGGATGAGACAAGCAGCCAGGGACCTGTCTGCAGTACTACGCTGCCTTGCAAAAAAATGAAATAATATTCAGAACAACTCCCTCCATCTTCCCCTCCTCTCAAGCTTTTATACCTTATACATAAACATAAAACTATGGTAGTGGACATGACTCTGTGAAAGAAATGCAGTGCCGCAAGAGTTTTACAGCAGCAGGCGTTTTGACTCTGAAAGGAGCATTTAAATGGCTCGCAGCACGAAGAGGCAAGGTAGCTGCCCCAAAATACACACTGTTCCTGTGTTCTTGCTTAATAATGCTCTGCTTTCGCTGCTGTTTGGGTTTATATAACCACTGTTTTACATTCTGCAAGCCAGGACTTTGCTGAAAGCCACAAGCCTAGATCTGAGTTGTTGCAGCCTTGAGGAGGAAATTGCTCCTGCTGATAATCAGCCCCAAATCCCTTTCCTGGGTGTCCTGTACACGAGCTGCTCTGCTGCTTTGCATTGCTCCGAGACGTTCCAGCCTTTGGACCGCTGTCAGTGAGCGGAGAGAGAAGGGAAAAACTAAGTATATCTCTTCTCCTCTTTTTTTTTTTTTTTTTTTCCTGTGATGCCTCATAAATTTCATTCGGTCAATTAAAAGTTACACACAGTCTGAAAGTCATGTTTAACAATGCTTTAACTGCTCTGTTTTCCTTTCTAACAGCACGAGTTCCTTTTGCTACCATTAAGTTTTTGTTTTCATACAGGGAATACCCATTAGTAGCTAATTTCTGGTAACCTCATGGGAACCTAATTTTTAACTTTAGAATGAAACATAATTGCTCCTTCTAGCAACATATAATCAGTTCAAGAAAAGTTATTGCCCCCATGTCCTTGTCTCTGTTGCTCCATCTGAATTGGTATTGCAGTTGAAGCCCGTGGAATTACATAGGTGCTTTGGGCTGCTCCCTGCTATACCAGCACAGCTGTGTTTGCAGCGTCCAGCTCGACCCTGATTCTGCCTTCCCCTGTGTTCCTTCACGTCTAGAGCTCCTCATTGTTACTGATTTGTTTCAGTTAAAAATGCAATGTGCTTACTAGAGTTCGGGGTTTAAATAGTTGACTGCTATTTTATAAGGAAGTGTGGTGGATGATGAGCGGGTCAAGGGCTTAGGGGTAAGGGCAGACCAAGGTGGGCCACTGCTGTGAGTGCTGCTGCAGGCCACCTGCTCCGAAAGAGCAGGGAGATGATGAGGCCTTCTACAGAGAGCTGGAAGCAGCCTCGTGGTCACAGGCCCTGCTTTTCATGGATGCTTCAGCCACCTTGGTGTATGTTGGAGAGACAATAAGGTCCACTTGGAATCAAGTCTGGCAGTGGTTGTCAAGGACAACATGAGGGGCTGCTTCAAATACAGCAGTAGCAAGAGAGACTAGGGAAGATGTGCTGCAGTGGGACTAGATCTCCCGAAGTCCCTTCCAACCTCAGCTGTTCTGTAATTCTTAGTGCTCTTCTACAAAATGCTAGCTTTAAAAGCCTTAAGATTTGTTTAATGCCCCACATGTTAATTATAAAATTATGCTTTTCAAAGACAGCCATAAGCATAAACTTTAAAATTAGTTTTGAAGTGCTACCCACAGATAATAAATCCTAGTTGTATTAACAATAATTTACTGTAGCTGCAAGTAGAATTGATATTTTCAAACACTAGTAAAGAAATTTATTATGGCCTAGAGCTGAAAACTTGGCTTTTCTTTCTAACGTTTCTTAGTAGTCTAATGAAATATTTGCAAATAGCATTGAGATTTACCTGTGGGCTTGGTACTATGATCTCATTTGACAAATGTGGATTAGAAGAACACACGCCAGCTTTCTAAAACTAAATAGGCATCTAATCATACACCTAATGCCCCACAGAGGTGCTCAGAAGTCTGTGCTGCATTGAGACTAATGATGGGTAGGTGGCTGCTGTGACATTATGTGCACTAAGAAACCTGCACTTTTCAGAACACTTGCACCTTGTCAAGTCTATTAGGTTCCTGCTCTTTGCTGCTGCCTCTAGTCATGAGAGCAATAAAAGGTAGCGCTTCGATAGGAATGCCTGCCTGCTAGGCTCAGGTTTTAACTAGCACTTACCAATGCTTTTGTAGCAAATTTTTGGTTTAACAAAGATATATATGTTTTGTTTAAAAAGAGTGCAGCTTGGATGCAACTTAAACTGCAAGTGCTGAAAGTTAAACGTTTAAATGTTTCAACTTTGCGCATATTTGTGAAGCTTGTGATAATTTCAGGGTGCAAAAAATATTTCATTTCCCAGCTTATATTGTAAGTATAAGACTGTAGCCATAGTGCAGAAGATTTTTTCAAGATGCCCTTTTTTTGTCCTCTAGTACTTGAATACAGCCTTCATTCCTTTTTGTTTTTGATGTTGTAGCATAAGAAAATTGGCTGAAAGATTGCTGTGTTTTAAGGCACTTTCTAAAGTGCCACTAGTTTAAAAAAATCATTTTATAGAAATGACAGCTTGATGTTCTATGTATATCACTTCTTCCATCACCACTGTGTCAGCCTGAATCAGTTTATTTACCAATATAGTTATAGTTACAAGGATTTTTTATTCGGAGCTTGCAAGGTCAAACACGTTGGTGGAAACCAAGCTGTAATTCAGCACCTTCCATTTTCCCTTTGAATGAGTGAGAATGAAGTTTTTAGAGGCAGACTTTTTTCTCTTTTCTCCTCACTTTCAGGTAAGGATTAAAAGGCTGCCTTTTCTGAGAATGAGGTATTAAACATAAAGACCATTATCCCCGTGCTCTGCGAGTGCTGAGCTGATGCCTAGACCTGCAGTCAATTTCTGCAAATTATGTGTGAAAACAACCACAAGGTTTGTGTTGCTTTGATTAACTCTAAGTTTGGAAATGTCTTGGCTAATAAATAGAGACTAGATTAGTGTGCCATGAGCTGGCTACTTCCATCATTCAGTGAGTGTTGTCTAATGCAGCATCTTGTAAAATGAGGATTTATTGTTTGCTGCTTCTGGGGAAAAAAATAATTTGTAAAAGATGGATTAAATCCTAATAAAGTCGTTGAGAATGTTCAATGTAGCTGACTTTATTTAAAAAAAAAAAAAAGGCATTATTATACATTCATTGAATGAGGAAAAATGACATTGATAAACAACTAATGGATGAAAGGTTGAGCTTGAACTCATCAGTTGTTCTCAGTTGTTCAGACCTTCACCGGATTTTCTTGTAGAAACATTCAAAGTGCAATTTGCTAAACACTTACAAGTTCAAACGGGGCTTTAACAATTCAGCTTCTTGCAGGCTTCATTATTTAAAGCTTAATATGTCTTGAAATTGTATTGCTAGTCACTCAACAAGGAGTATGATTTTCATTCCTGTTCTATATCCTGGAAATTGTGATATAAGCTCAGTTCATAGCTCAGTAGATCCGATCTCCTGAACTGCTACAGAGATGGTAATTGCAATCTATGGTAAATGAATACTGATTTACAGTACTCTTAGATTCATTTTTCTCTTTCAAACTAATAAGAGGTTAAATTTACTGCAGTGTGCATATTAAATGTTATTATGTGAGGATAGCATACTTAACTGTTTTGTTCTGTATAATTTTTTTACTCTTTTTCTAGTTATTTAGACGACATAAAGACTAGAATTGAACATATTAGAAATGAAATTATGCATAAAGCCAGAATTTCATTTCATGTAGGAGTCATATGCTGTTGGACTAATTGCTCTTTTGTTAGAGTCTATGCTTCTGAAAGATTGTATGTCTGCAGGTAAATTTTTTTGACACACATTTTAATACATATTCTTGTTTTGCATCAAAACTCTGTTACTGGGAAAAGCAAATAGCCCATGTGCTTGTGAGTTTTTCTCAGGTGTAGCATCCAAATTAGTTGCATGGGAATGTACCAAAGCTGAAATATTTCTTCCTCAAGATTTTCTGCAAAGATGTGAGGCTTGACTTCAGTAACATGGATCTCAAGTCCAAAACTGTTTCCCAGCACAACCTTGTTTTCTGGCAGCTTATTTAGAAGTCCTTTTTGCCTACCCAGAAAGTATCCATTTTATCCTGGAACTTCCTGAGACACCTGCTTAGGTAAAAAGCGGTTTTATTTCCCTTCTCATCCATACTGTTGCTAAGGTAAGTGACTCCACTTTCTTCTCCCCTTCTTCACAGACGGTGTTTGAGATGGCCGATCATCCTTGCTGCCCTGCTCCCGTGTCCCTGCGGCTGGTCCACGTGCGCCTTGACCTGCAGCTCCCGGGTTGGTTCGTTGCAGCGCTCCAGGTGACACCTCGCTGTCGGTGAGGATGACACATGTATCCGTGGGTCTACGGCGCCCATACTGCCCCTTCCTGTAGCGAGCAGATGTCCATGGGTCGTGTCCACCTTGTGATCTGTTTGTTCCTCAGATCCTGCTCTTTAAGGTTCTTCCCCTACATCACTCCTGTTTTATATCTGAGCCGATGAGTTTTCCTTCTCTAGAAGCTGACATGTATCTTTTGCAGCAGTTTAGCTGAACATTATTAATGCACCAGCATTAGTGAATATCTTACATGTCATTGATGGCAATGATAAACCCTAGATAGCTCTTATCATGAGCTATGTGTCATCAATGATTATTGGGAGAGAATGCTTTCAGTTTGACTGTTCTTCTTTTAGTTATTACCTTTTTTTAAACAACATGCAAACTGAAGTTGCAGGTTTTATTTCTGATTCAAGTCCAAAGTTAGAACATATGAGAGAAGCTAAATAACATGCTGGGTGGCTGTAATTTCATCATGGACTTCTACTCAGAATGTATAAAGTCCTAGGGAAATAATTTCATTAATTGAACTCCCGGTTTATACAGCTTTCACACAGGCACATTCTCGACTTTCTGGTCTGGTATCTGGGCTACAGAGCAGGTCAGCAGTAGACGGCTCTCCTGCTTGCCCAAGAGATGAGTCTGCAGTTATCGGCGGCTCCGGAGCCGGTGCAGACCCTGCCACCCGGGGCTGCAGCTGCCCAATGTGCCCTGAGGGTGACCGTGACACTCAAATTCCATTTGAGGGACACCAGGAGGGTAAAAAAGTAATGAGTGCTGTGACCTGATTAATGATCAAGAGAATACTGTGTTAAATACCTGCAGCAAATGCTTCCTGAAATAATTCTATTATTTAAAAACAGGTTGTTTGTGTACACAGAACCATCTATCAAGGAAATGGAGGTTTTGTGTTTGAATAATTCTCAGATGCTTTACTGAACAAGAGAATTACGGAATGTTTATTGCTTCCCAATGTTGTTGTGGTTTTTTTTTCCTTTCCTAATTTCTAGGCTTTTTGTGTTAATTGCTGCCTTTTTAATTAACCCCTTTGCTGCATAGTCACTGAATACTTGGTGTTCATTAATGAAATGTCTGAGCCTAGAAGGGGGCCTCTTAGGCTTGCTGTGTGATGGGGAGGCAGCTTGGTGGGCAGGGGGATGTCTAAATTCTCTCCCCTCTCTTCTGACTATGGAAAAACAGGTGCCCAAATTGTGATGAAATGAATCAGCTTCTGACAGCCTGTAGGAAATAACTGTTCATCCTCTGGGAACTTGGCCATTCCCATATTTTTGTCTTAAAGAGCTACATCTAAGTCTATAACAATTCTGTGAGCCAACATCAGATCGTTTAAGTACTAATGTGGTTAAGCGACAGATGAAGTCTAACTGTTAATGGTAAACAAGCAAGAGGAAACAAGTTGATGTATTTAAGGCACAGAACCTTGCTGCTTTTCTCCTGTATTATTCCCTATTTTTTTCTTATAAAGCCAGAAGAAATGATGGATAGCTTGACTTACTAATATAATGAAGATCAATGCAATCTCCAAACACAAAGGTTGAATGAACAACATAATTATCCTCCATTTTGTTGATGCAGGGAGTAGACTGATTTCAATTAGCAGTTTAAATTGAGAAGTAACTGTAGAGAAGTCAGTGGCTTTCCTTCCAGATGAAATTTATTCCATGTGATTCCTTTGCTCGTCAATTTAGACAGATCAGTTACTCTGATGTGTAACAATAATATATCAATGATTCATGCGTTTAAACTCATTCAGTAAAATAGAGAGAAGCTTTAGAACAGATGGTAGCACTTAGATCCTTGCAAACATAAATATTATTTTCTTCCTGCAGCCCCTCATAAGAGGAGTTTTTGATGTAGGAAGGAGTGACTTGGATTCAGCTGGAAGCTGATAAGGAGCAGCATATTCATAGCAGGCATCTTCACAGTTTCTTCATTTGTTTTGCCAAAAAGAGCCTTATCTGCTGCTGACCATCCAAAAGTGCAAAGTGAGTCTGGCTGAGCCCGGTGCGTGGGGCTGTGTCTGCTGCTCTTGCAGCCGCCTTCCCTTTGCAGTGGGCTCTGGGGGTGCCCTCCCAGGAGAGAACCCGCTGCAAAAGCCTGGAGGAAATTTCCCTCCTTTCTTCTTCTTTTTTTTTTTTTTTTTGACATTTTTCTTTTGGGGGAAAAAAGGAAAATAGCCCTTGCATGTAGTTGTTTCCCCAGTAACTAGTACTGGATGGATTTCTCTTTAGATTGGGCAACCTCATCGAACTGCAGAATTTTGTGTTCGCTTGCTCTTTTTGCCCTGACATGTTTTAGTGATTAAAAGTGCTCTTGTGCAGTGTGGAGGATCCATGGCCGCCGAGTGATTTAGGAGGTCTAAAAAATTGGAGCTCAATTTTTAGTTTCTGGGACGTAGTCTACGCTGGCTCATGGTCTGTGCTGTGTTTCCTCAGTGGGTTTGCATGGAGAGGGCTTTGCTTTTCTTGTTTTCCCTGCAGGATCAGGAATGTTAAAGGGGAAAAGCTGAAGTGAAAGATCAGCTCCTTCGCTGAACTGATGTGGCAGGAGACAACATCTTTCCAAATATAAGTATTTGCATGCCTTATTACAGGTTTTTAAAGAGATATGAAGATGTAGCAAG
>NW_010576474.1:30697-61853 GCF_000705375.1 Tinamus guttatus
TAGTCCAAATTCAAGAAGACAATGCCAGATGCCTTAGACAAAATTGTATGCTGCAAGAAATAGAAAGCACAGGATGGTTAAGGTGGTTTCTGTGGAAATTATAGGACTGCTGCCATCACTCTGATCGTCACAGATATTTGCCTTTTTTTTTCCAATTCTTTTGAAACCTAACCCCGCTTCCCCCTGCAGTAAAAGTCTAGAGGTAAGAGGTCTTGCAATCAAAATGATAAATAATCACTAACAACCTTGCAAAGAAAATTCTGTGGATTTCCTACTCCTCTGTATCCTGCTATAGCAGATTTGGAAAGCAAAAGTGGGAAAGGTTGATGGGAATTGCTATGTCCTGCAGCAAAAGAGAATTTCTTCTAACACTGGGGCACAGTTTTAATGCACAAGTGGAGTGGTACTACATGGCTCATGATCGTCCACTTTCTCCAGTCATTTTGATTGAGCCTATCCTGTTTCTTTGCATCAGGACTCGGCTGGTTTAAGTGGCAAAATCATTGCAATTTGGAATACCTGGAATTTGTTTTTCTATCTCGAAAGAGTGCAGCTGAAATGCATTCTCATCTGAGCACTTCAGAGCTGCAAGGACTTGGGAGAGGCAGCAGGTATTCACAGAAGAGCAACAAAAATGATTAAAAGACCAGGGAGATTGATAACTTGACATGTGAAAAAATAAAGGGAGCTGAATAGGTATTGCCTGCCTATCTGAATGATAGATACAAAAAATTCAAGGAGCTTTCTTGAATTGATTGATTAGGTGAAATGAATGAAATAGGTGAAAAGAATTACTACCTACTGGATCACAGGGCGCTGTGATTTTGGATTAGATCAGCAATATGTGGCCAGTATCTCATCTCTGGCAGTGTGGGTAGCTAATGTTCCCCCCCAAAAATGCAAAGAAATCTCACTTGGGTAATTACAGAATCATCTGCCTAAGGAGAAGAGTTTATGGTTGTCTGAAGTCCATGAAGAATTAGGGTGGGAAGACTGAAAGTACTTGGGTTAAAAGTAACTCTGGTTAACTTTGAGAGCTTAGAGAGCTAATGAACAAGGGAGTTTTGAAAATACTGTCCTTAAAGCCTGTGTCCTTTTTGTATTGCCCACAGAATTCTCCATGGAAGCCCCGGAAGGGCTTGCTGTCTGCATTGCCACGGAGCTTTAGTTAAATCACCAGGAAGGGAGAGCACAGCTCTAACAAGACTCTGTCCACTTCTTCCTTTACAATTCTGTAGCATATACAGCTACAATGTTTTGAATAGTAACTGCTCAAAAATTGCTGTAAAGCCATTCGGGAGACCCACACTGTGATTCCAAATCAAACTGTAACCATAACTCAATCCTGTCTGCGATTCCCTCCAAGTGCATTTCAGATGCCAAACTTGCAAGTTCCTAGGTAGCAAACTCATTAAAATGTGACACTGAGGACAGAGCTGGCTCAGTTGAAAACACACAGGCATCTGAGAAGGAGCTCAAGGGTTTTTCCCTAACAGCTATGAGCATTTTAGTGAAGGTGTTACGCATGTGTATTAGTGTCCTCGAATGCAGAAGAGCAGAAAATAGACTCCCAACTTTTGAGTGAAGCCTTTAGGCTGTGTCCCACTGTGCCCAGTGTTTTCTCTTTCCCTGCCTTTAGTTGTCATGTTCTAGAGTTTGCTCTTGTCTCTGTTATCTCATCTTTGCCTTCTCTTCTGACAAGACAGTAGTAACGAGGCCGCTTGGTGCTGCTGGAGAAGACCGAGAAATCCTAATCACCTCCACGTTAGACAGTGCCAAATCCGAATCCTGTTGTTTATGGGTGGAATTACCTGAGAAATCTGTAACTATGCTACCTCCTGTTCTTCACTGGAGCTGTTAGGGCTGTGTTTTCTTCCCTTGCATTCTTTCCCTTGTGGATAATCTGGAAACATATAAGATAGGAGGAATAGTAGAAAATATTAATAGTATTCTATTCAGTATTCTATCTGCATTTTTGTTTTATATTTAAGTCAATCACGTGCCGTAATAGGCTGTTTGTCACCACAGACATCTGTATACATAAAAGATAGGTACTGAATACACTCTTTAAACAGTGTTCTGAGCATTACCAGTGATATATTATTTTCTTTTATCTCCTCTGCATATCAGAGGAGTGTCGCTGGGTGTATCCCATTTGAACAGAATGGATACTAATCAACTGCTAAGAAAATGAGATAATACACAGGTGTAAGAATAGCTGCTTGATAGAAACTCCTCTGTAAAAGTAATTCTTAAGTGTCATCTTTATTCAGCACTTCACAATAGCAAAAAACAGAGCACTTAAGAAAATCTAACTTCGTGTGTTCTTCTCTGGACATAAAAGGTGAGGTTCATACTGGCAGGCGTATTGGTGCCTCCACTGAGGTGCAAATCAGGAATTTGCACCTCAAGTGCTAAAGTGTTGAATGTTGTAGTAGTGTCAAGCGAGCGTGAGCAAGACACACTGTCCGGTAATGATGGTGTTTGGGTGTTTTGCCAAAACAGCCGTTCCTCTGGAAGCTTTGGGGTGAGGAAACGCCGCCTGCTTTGATGTGTCATCTCGTACCTGCTCTGGAGCTGGAGGGCTTCCACTGCCTTGTGGATCGTACTGAGGTCAAGATGAAGACAGTTAACACACTTGGAAGTTATTTCTGAGTAACAGTTACCTGTAGTGCCTGGACTCCAGTATGGTTTTAAGGTAGGACATATACTCTAGATCTCTGGGGCCAATTTTCTGAAACCATTTTGACTCTTACATTATCAAAATTTTCCTGTTTAAGTACTGTTTGCTGTTTTTTTTTTTTTTTTTTTTTTGTATCAAACTTAACAGTGGTAGGTCATATGTAATTTTGATCTGTAAATTTAAAAATTGTACAGATATCTTCTGGAATACTTGCATAACTTTAAAATCTTGTGGTCTGCAAGGACTGAAGAGAGATATTGAGTGAGTCATCACAACTGAACTCAGCTGATCCTGAACAAGAGAGGTGACTAATAATTCGGGGATCATTTGAAGTGTAAGGGCTTTCATTCTGGCTAATGAGGAGCAGCAGGTCAGCTGCAAAGCCCTCATTCCACATAAGCTGATTTGCATGGGGAGGAAAGGCCCTCACCTGGAGTCAGCCAGGCCGGGAAGGGTGGCTGGGGCTGAGCTCCTGTCACCCGCAGCCGGGATGCTCTGCCTGCTTGTGTTCAGTCGTGTTCCTGCACGATGACTGTTCTTTAGCAATTGTTGATCCCCCTGATATTCTAGATGAGATAGCATATCTGTTTTGTCATATCTGAGTTACTGTAAAAGAGCTTCTCAGTGTTTCTTTTAGTGTGTTCTGTATTTTAAGACTCTTAGTTCCCAGCTGTTACCTGTCAGCCACCTTCTTCAGCATCCACTGACAAGAAGAGTTTAACCTTTTCATGGCAGACTCTCACTTAACATCTCAGAGCTGACCTATGTCTGAGGTGACCTATGGCTCTTCCTGTCCTAGTCTTTTTCCCTTTCCCAGGCAGGAGAACCTGGGCTCAGGAGACCCAAAGCAGTGTTTTGCCGGAGCAGCAGTGACTGGTTAGCTCTTTGCTGTTGCTTCAAGCCATGTTAAACTTCTCCATGTATTCCCACCCCCGTTAGGGTCTCTGAGCAAATGTTAGCTGTAGAGGAGTGAGAGCTGCTTGGTAGTCATCCAGAGAAGGGAGTTGTTAAACCTCACTTTGGTTTTGGCCAGGCCGTCTATCCATTCTGCAACACTCATATGAACTAATTCACTTGTATTTTGAGTTCCTGCTAGCAAAAAATAATCTCTTTCATGTATCTCCATGGAGACAAATCTTTGGGAAGTTGTGATCTACAGCCAAAAAGAATGTTTTAGTGTACAGCCCATGTAGGGACTACATTGATCAGAAGAGTGGCTAGAGCTAATTGGCCTGTCGAAGGTATGGTATTGTGCATGATGGCTGTATAAAAAACAAATGGGCATCTGGAGAGGGTATCTGTCCAGTGGGATCTCTCCTGTTTCCCAAAGCATCTCAGCCCTTTTGGAAATTATATTGATGAAATCCAGCAGTATCTGACACCAATTGTACCACAAAGGGTTAAAACCATTTTTTTCTCTTATGCATTCAAGCATGTGGGAAGAGAACTGGTGGGCACAAGGGCACCCAACTTCATTCAACTCCAGAGAAAACAGTGTATTTTTTCCCTCAGCTAATCAAGGCTTAAGTTATGTCTTTTCTCCTCTAATTGCGTGAGGAGAAGAGGTCTCTACTTGACAAAGAAATGTATGAGTGACAGAGGTGTTTCAGTGGTTCAGTTTGGCTCCAGTCACCTCTGTATTCTTCATGAGAGCTGTGAACTCATTTTTTTCCCCACATGTAGAGGGTAGGACAAAAGAAGAAGGTAGCATCTAGAATATAGTGGTTTAATTTTGTTTACCTCGGTGCAAGAAGCAGGCAAGCTTCAGGTGGCTCTGTTCGCTGCTGATAAGTACATAGTGTTTTAGATGTGTGAGCACTAAATACTGAGTCTGCATCGCAGAAGAATGTGCTCTTTTTCATAAGAATAATACTCCTTTTTAATAAAGGATGTTGAAAAGGTTGTTAGTGTTTTTTTTTGATTTAATGTTTCCAGTCATAGCTCAAGCAGTATGGCAGAAAGACCCCAGGCAACACAGATTAAACTCAAGGAAAGACACTTCTGATTTGAGCCCAGTTTAAATTTCAGTATTTGGTTTGGTCTCATTTTGATACAACTCGTTAAACTATTTGCAGATGATTTTAAAAATATCCTTGAGCTGTTTTCCTCTTCTCAATAACTGTCCAATACTTTTAGCTGCCTGCTGGGTATAGAAGGAAACTTTTCCCTTTTAATTAAATCATTGGGATTGCCATGAGGGCTATGAGCTTGGATGGAACTTGTTTTCCTTAGCGTCTGCATCTTAGCAAGTATGACACCATTTGCATGGATAAGTAGAGACCCCAGTGCTTCCTCCCACCTCCCAGGAAGCCAAGAGGAGTTATTCCTTGGGAAGCAAGTTCCTATAGTGCACAGCATTGCATCAGGTAGCATCTCTCTCAGCATCTCGTAGCAGAGCACGTGGCATTCAGTGTGTGAGTGATTCTGTTTCTTCTAAAGTAACCCTCTTCATTTTCTGATGTGACGAATAGCATGAAGTGGTGTGATGTACTCTGATCATTTAATTCAAAACTCTGATCATTTAATTCACCCAGGAGCACGTAAATCAGTGAGTACTCGATCAGCATCAATTGCACCTGAATGATAGTGTACATGCCCTGGAGAAGCTTCTGTATTTGTGAAGGAAATGTGATAAGCAGTACAAGACAAACACTCAAGAATCAGGTTTTCAGCTAAACTTCACCAATTTTTTTAGGAAATTTTATGAAGCTAATTAGTACATACATATTTTTTCAGTGTAGTAAGACTTACGGCAAGCTAATAGCCTACTAAAACAATGCGCACCAATCTATAACACAAACAATTTACTACAAGCACCTGGGGATCATCTCTCAGTCCTTGTTGCTGCTAAAGCAGATGGAAATACAGTATGGATTGTAGCTTTTTGAGGATAACTATGTGCCCATTTTGTAAGGGCATGTATCGTGTATGGAATAAGGTACAGGGTACCTGCAGGAACCCTTTGTATTAACTTTGATTTCTGCTTAGAACCATGGCTGTGCCAAAGGGGCTGGCTGGTTGGAAAAAACTAGTTTTACTTAAATAGAGCTACATGGAGCAAGCGGGTAGATGGGGCATCCATGGGCTAGATGGTCTCCAGAGGCCCCTTTCAGCTGAAACAACTCAGTGGTCCTGCAACACATACTGTGGTGTTATAAATATATATATATTAGAATTTTATTGGGATTCAGTGGGGGGATTTTCTGTAAAAGAAAAAAGAAAGAACATTCTCCATATGCAAGTAGCCAGACACAAGATGAAAACTGATGGGGTGTCAGTGTTTGTACAGCTAAAGTAGAGATTTGATATAAATATATGCAAATGCAAATTGTGGGGTATGAGTCATTTGAGTATAAGTTTAAGAACTGGCTTGACTGAAATAAGCAGGTCATTGTGTATAGGTATAAATTAAGTTTAAAGAACAGACGGCAGCTTTCTAAAACATCGAGAACTTATACAGCCGAATCTTTGATTGTTTTCTAAACTCTGTAGGTAAAGAACACAGTGAGGTAGTGTGAGGTGTGTGTTTTTGGTAGTATGTCCAGCTACTCTTTGAGGACTAACATGGATTGGAAAAAAATACTGTAAATGTAGGAAAGAGGAAAATTACAAAGCCTCAAAAGAATGCCGTATTCTTTACAAAGTCATGAAATGAAAATAGATTTTTTGGGGCAGAAGATTTATTTTTTGCTCAAAGTATATCCAGAGAGCCATTTTTACGAGACTGAGCTACAGCTTTTGATATGAAATTGCAGGCACACCAAATGTATATTTGTTAGATAACAGTAGGTATTAGTTCACTCTTGGGGTATTATCTGCAGGGATGAAGGCCATGGGAAGAGAGGAGATGGCAGCGCGGACGGGATGATCATGCTCTGTGGGAGCTTCCTTATGCACGTTCTTCTGTGTGTATCCTACTCATCTCTACCGGGGAAAGCACAGGAGCCCTTGCCCTGTGGCTAAGGTTAATTTACACTTTTATCTCACATGTTTCCATATGACGCCTGCACCACGTATGGTGTGATTAATGCAGTTCCCCCTGTACCTCAGCTGCTGCTTCTTCACTGATCCTTCTTTAGGCAAACCATTGCTGTAGGGAGAAGTCTTGGAAGGCTTTGGAAGCCCTCCAGTGCAATCTCTGCTTTGGGATCCTCCCATCCCAGGGCTCTCTGGCTGGTGATGGGTCCCCATTTCCGTGAGTCACTGACCACCATTGCTCTTGTCTCCCCCAGGGAATGGACGTGGATCCTTGTGGACGTGGAATTTGTGAGGAACCTAAAATCTTTCATATTGGATCTCAAGGTCAATTACAGAGAAGTGTAATTTATCCATTTCCTAGCCAGAATTACTTACTTGTAGGAAAATATATGCTGTTCCTTTTGAATTTAAGCAAAGAAAGGGATCTTAGGTTGTGCTGTGGCATCCTTTGAGCAGGGATATGCAGAACCAGGGTCTTCTCATGGCCTTTTACCTGACTCAGTCTTCATGTGATGGCATCTGAGGTGCTGGGAAAGGGGTGAAGAGCCACCCTGCAGAACCTACAGGGCTGCCTCTGTTCCCTGTGCCCTTTTGGGAGCACATGGTGACGTGTGACCTCCATTCCCCCACTGCATTTTGGGGGGCTGCAGAACATTGTTTCCTTGCTTTGGACCAGCTCCATTTGCAGCCTGGCTCTTGCTCACACTTCTTACAAGGGCCTGTCAGTTGTGCTGAAATACAGCTTACCTCTGAGAACATGACAAGAAATGAAATACTCCTGGCTTTTATCCACTGACAGAGAGGTGGCCACAGCCAGTCTCTTGATCTTACTTGATTAAGTGGAAGTTTTGATAAGTCGAAGTTGAAAGTCAGCCCTCCTTGTGCCAGCCTCAGAGCTGTGGTCGCTGTTGCTATTACAGCTGCTGTCAGCTCTGCCCTTCTCCTTTATGACTGGTGGGCTTCTATCATTGGTATTATTTGCTCTGGACCAGTTTCATTTGATTACACTCCAGGACTTTTGTCTTTCCACACAAAACCAAGGAACACAGCTGCATACCTCTGTCTTTGATGGAGAAACGAACTTTGTGGCAGATTTAGTTCCCACCAGAGACAGCAGAAAGAATGTTTCTGATTTCAGTGGGATTGCATCTGAGGATGCATTTAGGTTATTAAAAGTATCCTTTGCATCTTGTGGACAGGCGCGAGATTGCTGTGCATTAAGCTCATAAACTGTATGAGCAAAGTCACAGTGGTGCTGAACTGAGCTAATGAAGCTTGTGGGGTAGATGGTAGTATCTAATTAATCTCAGCACTCTGCTGAGTGGTTTCAGGGAACTTCTTGTTGCTTTGGAGCTTGTTTTCATCTTCATGCAAACAAGGGGACAAAACTGGAGGCAAATGCAGACTCTCTTTGTTGTTGCACAGGATGGCAGAGATATCTCAGTCTCTGACAATTATCCTCAAACCCAGTGTACTGATAATCGTCAGAGCAATTTACTAATAAAGGTTAGAAAATAAATTGTCAATGTCATCCAAGATGGCTTAAAACAAGGTGTTTGGCATGTCCTGCAGTGCACAGGTTTGCTGCCGAGTGGCTTCTTGCCCCTGTTCCTTCCATCTGCTGGACAGCATAAAGCATCGCTTTGAAGCAAACTCAAGTCACTGTGTAATTACAGCAAGCAAAGTTCTGCCAGTTCCAGGAAAGGCAAAATTCTGGAGCACTGAATATACTGAAGCAGCAGCAACATTCATTTCACCCTTCACAGAGTTCATCATTACTGTACATGTATTCCCTCAGCAGGAGACAATAGCAACCAAAAGCAAAATAATTGTTTCTCCGTGTAGAGGAATGCTCCAAGAAAAGGCCCCAGGGACTATTCTAAGCAAGTCCAATTTTTCTCAACCATATCTAGAAAGAGTCGTACCATCTGCTTTTATCCCATAATTTACCCAGTGCCTAACCACAGGCAGAATATAATAAAACCTGCTGCCCCCCTCCTGGGAGACTGTGTCTTTTAAAGAGGATTGGTGACCCCACTAGTCCAATTTGCCTTGAAACTATTGCTGTGATTTTGGAAATTCTGTGTATAGGGAAGCAGTGTACAAAGAAATATGGAGAAGCTGCTCTATTTTTCACTGAGTTCTTGCTTTGTTCCCCATTATCTAAAAGTTTTTTTTCGTTTAAGGCAGGAAATATGGTATATGTAAAAGTAACGAAAATGGAAGTTCACTTCCCTTGGTCATAGTGGTCTTTGATTGGGAATAGCAATATAGCAGTTCTTATTATCTGTGAGGTATTTAAAGGTACTTTGAAATAATCCTACACTTCACTGTGAACTGTACAAATCCCTCAACAGATGGAGAAATCCAGGCTACTTGGCAAGCAATATAAAGGTTATATCTAAACTGATAACATATACTTGCAGGACAGAGATGCAAAGAAAAGCTAGTGAAAACACCAATGGAAGATAGCAGACAAGCTCTGGATGTGTTTTGGTAAATGTTTTGCAGGAACTGTAGTCTGAAATATGCAGATGACATTCCAGGCTGTTATTTTACTTCTGAAATCCGTGGGGAAGGTCATAAATCTTTAATCTGAGAAATTAATCTGAGAATGTCAGAAACTAGGGTTCTGACTGGGGTTCCCTAGACAGCATGGTTACATGACCCTGTATATACTGAAGTCATGTTGTATTTAGGTTGTGTAATTGGTGAGTCCCTTAAAGCCAATAAATGTCCACATGGCTCCTGTATCATTTTATGCACAGGATCACTATATCCAGATGGCTATTGAGTTTGTCAATATAGTAATGTTTAGGCAATGTTATGCAAAGCCAGCAGCCTTAGTTAATCAGTGGGATATTCAGCTGGACAGACGCTTTCAAAAGTGCTTTTTCAAGATTTCTTAGCTCTACAAGCAGCTCATGGGCAGCCGGGCAGTGTGGGTCGCTGCTTGTCCGTGCACATCTGCACCTGCTGCTCTGGCAGCACAGAGATGGTCTCAAAGGAGGTTCCTTCCCGCTCTCTTCAGCTTGCAATGTGGAGCTTCCACCTGGAAAACCTGTTTCTCAGCGTGCATCCGCTCCGAGGTTGCCACGAGTAGCTCGGAGGGTTGTAGTCTCCAGCCGGATGCATTTGATGCTGTGTATTCCTGTGCATGCAGAGTCACGGATCAATTTGGATAAAATTGTCAGTACTGAGAGTGGACACTTATTTTTGCTACCCAGCTGCATCTGTGCTCTCTAGAGGTTCCTGTTGTAGGACTTTTCTGGTGTCAGCTGCCAGGCTAGCGTGTTCATTCCCCTGCACGTGTGTCAGTGTGAACACGTGTGTCAGTGGGTCTTGAACCCACACAACTGAAATATAAAGTTAGCTCCCAAATTACTTTTTCTGAGTGTTCAGCTCCTTCACCCTGCAGAATTGATGGCTGGAGCCCCAGACTGGAAAAGTCAGCAGAATATTTTAGACAAATCTATTTGCCAGGATGCTAAGACATTGTGAGAAGCTCTTACCTAGCCTGCAGTCAATCTTGTTTGATCTGTGGTGGCATATTTTAAGGTGTTTCGCTAAGAAGTTCTGTTCAAGGTGTCTGCTTCCAAACCCTTAACCTTTCACGGCGTATATTTTTAATAACAAAGCTGGAAAGTGAGGGGATCTTTTTCATATAAAGGTCACAAATCAATGTTTTATTTTAACAGGTTTGTCATTCTTCTCTTGAGGTTTTATTTAGCCAAAGCCAGTGCTAGTCTAGCAGCGTATAAGGAGGAAAGAAGCAAGGCAGCAAAATTACAACACATATTGCCAAATGACTCTTTAATTAGGAAGTAAGTGTTTTTCCGTTCCTATAACCCCTGGCATTCAGAGCTGGTGAGCAGCCAAGTGAACGTGGCATGTGGAGGAGAAGGATGTGGCATTCATGAGAGGTAAGATTAAGTGTCCAGTCAAAACAAGTCAAAATGATAAGGTTAGCATATGCCATTCCTTCCTCCCTGCCCCGTCCCCGCCATCTCCCTCCTGGGAAAACAGCTTGCTTCCGAGCTGAGGAGCTAGGAGGTATTAATAAACAACACAGGCCTGATTTCAGCGTATTAAAAAGTGTTCAGTCAGATAATTACCCTTAATTATTAATTCTTTTTCATGATCAGCTTAGACGGCAATGGTGCAGAAAAAGCAAATGGTTTGATATTTGCAATCTGCCTTATTCTTGCAGCCCATTCAGCACTAGTGTTCAGCACCTAGTGATTCAGCTCTTCTGTGTTTAACAGAAACTTGTAGAAATGGCACAACAGCTGCTTTTGTAAAATTGCTTACCTTCTTCTAACTTTCTAGCCACTTTTCTTAATATACAATCGAGCTTGATAGGCCCTGGAGACATAAGTCTTTTAACAACACCTATGGTCTGATACGCTGGCTGAATTTTACTGCAACTTTACCAGTAAATTGCAATGTGCTTTTTTATTTTCATTTTAAGATGTACCAGACCAATTGCTTAGTCAATTCCTGCAATTCTGAGAAATAAACTGCAGATTAGTTTTAAATAAATGTTTCCGCAGTGCCTGACGCACAGCAGTGCAGCAGCAGGTAAACGCGCGTCGCAATCGCTGGCAAAGTCATTTTCGCGCTTGGGAGCGCGTCCTGTTCTTACAGGTAGGTGGGATTCACTGTCTCCTGGTTGCCAAAGTTTCTATTTACCTTTTTCTTATACGCAGGATTTTCCTAATTAAATTTTCTTTATGGGTTCCATTGAACAGTGATTGCCTGGGAGCAGCGCTGCTTTCAGTGGAGCTTCCCAATCCCCTTTCCAAAGAAACCACCGTGGCAGAGCGTTTTCATCAGGATGTTTTGTGTTATATAAGATGCACAGAGGTACTGAGTCATGTTCTGCCTGTGTTTGCCAAATGCCAGAATGGAAAGTTTTAGGATTTTGTTTATTTTTTTCAGCCTTTTCTCTGATATTTTTTATCAGGCTTTAGTTTTGATTACGGCATCTCAAATGTGTTGGTCACTTTAATTCATGTTAATGCTTTGCTAGTACAAAGTGATTGGGCTTTTGGCAAAGCGTGAGATTGGCTTGAATTTTGAAAATGTGATGAAATTTGAATTTAAATAATTCTCTTATGGGTTTTCATAAGAGGAATTGATCAATTTAGGCCCTGACTGTACAAAAACTATTATGTCCTTAGAAATAAGTATGTGAGTCTTGGTGCTGAGCTGGTTCTTTTAGATGCACATTAGCGTTTGCAGGGCTGAAATGTTTTACTTTTCCTTCCAGTATATACAAATTTCTTTGAAGTACTTTAAAGTTGAAGCAATGCAGTTTTAAAAGTGTTTGCTGTCAAGTATAGCAGACTAAATTTGCATTTTCAACAACTTTTCTGAAAATTCTTGTTTTCTTTTCTTTCCTGCCAACTTCTACCTATTATTGAATTAGGGATGCAACTTTTTACCTTGACACTTGTTCTGCTCCCCCCCATTCCAGCCCTTCCTCCCTGCCCTCATTGCCTTTCCCTCCCTCGCTGGCTGCACGTGTCAGGGAGCTGGTACAGCTGCTGCCTTGAGACTGTCTGTTGCCCCTGGACCAGGTGGGTAAAATCCACCAAAACATTCACGAGTTGATGGGGGAAAAAAAATGACATTCAGTCCCATGAGCGAAGATTTGCAGGGATGGCAAATTGCTTAAGCAACTTCTGTCCACTTGCCTGTTGATAGCGAGCAGCTTCTGAGCAAGGGGAAGCCAGCACGTGAAGCTGGAAGACTTTGCAGACTTGCCAAGCAGATGTTTTTCCCAAATTGGGGTTCATCCTTTGCTTACAACGAAAAAAGATCCAGAGAATTTCTCCCTGCTATTCCCTAGCAACGCTTCAATAGTAAAAGGCCTGGGAGGTCTTTGCCTTCCGTGCCGGTTCGTGGAGCGCACTGGGAATTCTCAGCACACCCAGAGGGAAAGCTGGACTGGGATTTCTGCTCCCAGATGGACATGTGGGATGGGACTATGGAGGTCCCGCTCCCTCCTGCCTCTTTGGAGGCCTTGGGCTAAACAAAACCGGGAGCAAGGGGCTGTGGTTGGAAGGAAAACGAACTCCCAAAGCCAATAGATTGTGTAACTGTGCTCTGAGGAACAGCAGAATTAATTAACATGCCAGCATTAATGAAGTAGCTTTATGATAGTGGACCTGTTTACAAAGCAGTTTATAACTGAGTGTCTCAATGATAAGTTCTTCAGGACAGGAATAGTTCCTATTCTGTTTGAGAAGTGGAGCTCACTCTTAGTTTACCCCCAGATATTCCCATAATTTATATAACAATATAGAGATGGCTGCGTGAGAAATAATTATGGAGTTATGGAGTTATAACTAGCTGTAGCTGTATAATAACTGCATAGAACTGTTGCAGAGGAAGCATAAAATGTGCACAAATTTTTCCAATCTTTTGAAGTTCTCAGGTGTGTATCATTTTGGATTTTACTTATAAGAGTATCATACTTATAAAAGAGTATCACTTATAAAAGAGTATCATCTTCCTTTTTTTTTTCTTTTGACTATTTTTCCTCTTAAAAACCAACCAAACAAAAGCAATTCAGTATTTTACAGCACCAGCCATCTGACAAAACAAAGTACATGGCGCATCAGAGATGTAGGTTGTCCCTTCAGTTTTAATAATCAAGGAAAAAGCAGAGTTCTTTCATTTCTTGCCTCTCTTCCTTGTCTGCTTAACTGAGATGAGATCAAACAATCCTGTTTTCTGAGTGATGGAATAAGCTACACGACAGTGTTCCAGCGTCCCAGCTGTAGAGACTGAATCAACGGTTTCAGAGGCTGTTTAATTATGTCAGCACTCAGCACATTTAAAAATGCTCCAGATGTGCTCTTGCAATAGGACTGCTTGCAGAATCAGCTTGAAATTATGTTTCTTTTTGGAAGCCAAATACTCCTAGTGGTATAACTCTAGATGATTTTTTTCATAAACTATGGAGGAAATAGTGGATTTCGCATACCAGTTGAACAATCATATTTTTTTTTCTTTTTAATTCAGTAGGATATTCAGAACTAGTGCAGGTGTAGACTTGCTACTGTCGTTAGGGTATTATCCACATGAATAGGGCAATATTAACCCCACTGTATCCTGGAGTTCTCGGAAACCTGAGGAACAGAATTTTACTTGCCAAGGCTGAGTGTCTCACGGAGCTGAGGTGGATATCTATTATTTTTATTCATGCCAACTATGCTACAAATAGCAGATTCAGGGAAACAGGCCTTTGGGGGATTGGCTGAAATGTGACCTTTGAATTTCCTGGTCTTTTAGTGCTTCTCATGGAATCTGCTCTGTGAATCAGGCCCTGTAGTTCTTGCCCTCTAGTTTTTGATAGCAAATCGCTGCCTCATAGCTTAGTGCAGCAGAAAATGTTCCCTGCGTGGGTTTCTGCTCTAATTTTGTGTCTGCTAATGGGGGAGCTGATCTCTTCATTGCAGCTTCCCGCAGCTGACAGGCAAAGATTGTTTTGGGACTGGAAATTAAAGGTCATCGTGGTCATCTCTATCAGCACCTTTCACACGGGGATAGAGAGTAGTAAAAGCAAGTGGTTTGATCTTTAAGCATTACCAGAAAGCACATTGCTTGACACATTGAGGAATAAATCTTGACCTAACTTTATACAGCAATTGGAGCTTGGAGAAGTAAAAAACAAAAAAACAAACAAACAAAGATGTTGTTATGAAATACTATTGTTTGCATTCTTGCATGATGCAAATAAAGAATAAAGGCAGTCACATGTGTGCTTTGGGCACTGCATAAACCACACTCTGGTATTTCAGGTGTTGCCTCCCAGGCGATGGGCAGGGGTGACCAGTGAATATGGCCCAGGCCAGTTTGCAGTGTCGGGCTTAGAAGCTTCCAGGGCAGTTGTGAGAAAGAGGTGCAGGAAGGTGTGTCCCTGTTCCCCTGCACACAGACTCAGTCCAGAATTGCTTCTGTCTAGACTCTGCTGCTCTTATAGAACGCTTCTGTGTTCCTGCCTTTTCTTCCTGCATGAGGAATGTTTTCCTTTTCAGTGCCTACTGCCTGTGCACGACTTGCTGTTTGGCCTGAGGATGGGCCAGCAAGAAGCTGCCAAGAAGCCTGGGATTGGCTCTGCGTGTCCGTGGACCAGGGCATCCACCAGGGAAATTCCTTGAGCTGGTCGAACTGCTCTTGGTAAGTCTGTGTTCGCTGGTGCTAGTGGAAAACCTTCTCTCTCCAGTGCTTGGGAACACGGGCTGTTGTGAAGTGATCTAAAATGTCATTTAGAAAGGAAAAATTGAAACATTCAGGAAAAAAAATGAAAATGAAATATTTCAGCATTTTTCATTTCTTTAGTTCAGCATATTACATTTCTTCAATTGTAGCTGCATTGTTGAAGAGCTTCATTTACCCCAAACTTTGCTTTTCTGTGAAATTATACTGGAAAAATACTTTAGTCCAGTTCTGTAATTCGGTAACATTTTTACCCTCTCCTGACTGCTTGATTCCTCCCAGCAGCAAAAAGCAGAAGTGCTGCCAGAAAGAAGCGAGCAAGGCAAGATGACTGCAATGTCAGGGTTTTATTCAACATGCTAAACTCTTTCCTGTTTTTTTCCCTTGTCTCTCTGCACTTGCTGCAATGCTATTGCTGCAATTCTGACTTTTGAATCCCTAAGCATTTATTCTCATATGAAGATATGAAGTCATTTAATTTTTCTATGAAAATAGCAAAATTTGGGATGCAAAAACATTCCCTTTAATACATTAGTTATTTTAATATATTCATTTCACTTCACCAATTAAACTTTGACCTGCTTACTGACAGGATGGAGGATGTAGATGAAGTGTGTCCTATTCTGTCTGTCCTTTTTGCATGTGTAACTGCAGACCGGGAGCAGACTGAATTTTCTCTGCCTCCCTCTCTTTTTCCACATTGTTTAAATATCCTCTCTCTCAAGGGAGTATTTTACAGCAGCTCTCTTGCAAGGGAGCGTGGTGAACTTGGGCCTCTTTCCTCAAACCTGTCATCTCTCAGCTCTTACCCTGCTGTCCTACAGCCTTCAGTCAGGGCTTACATGGAAGCTTGTCATGGCAATGCTGCGCGCTTGGAGAGCGTAAGTACCGGATGCAGGCATAAACATGTCATTTATTATTATCATTATTTGCAGTTCGGGGCTAGATTAAAAGGAGGAAGAATAGCTTCCCTTCTCAAGCTGGGTTGAATGCCCCTTGGGTTTGCAAAACCAATAAATAAAATGTTTTCATCAGCCAGCCTTTTAACAAGCTTGCAAGTTTGGCGAGTCAAGTGATCCGGGTGAGTGGCAGGTTTTCCTGCAGCAAGGACAGGGAGCCGTGGGCTCGGAGAGCTCCGCTAGCTGCGTGTGCACGCAGGGCAGTCGGAAGGATGCTCCAGGTATGGCCATGACACCTGCCAGGGCTGTTCTTGCAAAGGCTCCCCCTGCTCCCGGTAGAGACACAGCAGGAAACCAGAAGATTTTGAGAGGCACAAGTGGGAGCTGAACATCCAGGTGCTGTTGCCTTTCAGTAGGAGACAGGCATTTAATTTCTGTTTTCATGTGTGCAGGTCTTCCCCCAGGAAGACTTTTGATAAGCTGTCTTCAAATTAGAGCATAAAAAGAGTCACATGCAAATCCTTAATGCTGGTAACCAGCATTGTGGTTTTCATATTAGAAAGGTGTAACTAAAGAGGGGTAAATCCAGTCATATAATGTGCTTATAATGATTCAGCAGTCTTTATAGTCTGAATTCTAATGTAGGACAAAGTAATGCTTTGTCAAGACTGACTGATGTTCTTTTGGCTACTTGCATATTCAATATCTACAGGATAAGCCCTTCCTACAGCCTTTTCATTTGTTCTGGCAGGTATATTTGTGGTCTCATGTTTTGAAAATAAGTGCTTATCTTTTGTGGAATACCAATTTCAGTAAAGCTCTCAGAGTCCCAACAGGCTTGCAGAGTGTCAGAATAAGACCATCCAAAATGGGGAGAATTGAGAGTTTATCCTGCGTGGGGCTGAATTTGAACCTGTCGTTCCTACAAAGACTTAAAATTTTGGAGTGTGATTAAAGATTCTCATCTAGTCTTTATGAAGTCACTTAAACTAATAAACTCTGTTTTTTACTCAAAGCACAAAACCGACAACTTCAATTTTATAAAATGGAGGAAGGATAAGTTTGAGTTTTGATAGGAAAATATTTTTCAGTGAAGAAATCTCATATGCCAAGTTTTAGCTTAAGGCCATATATGACCCTGTGGAAAATGTTCCTTAAAATGCCAGTGCCGACAAACTGACTTTCAAAAGTACTTAGGATGGGCCCTGGGAATTTTACCCTTATCCTCAGTGGGAATAGATTTAGGTCAGTGCAGAGAGCCCGTATGGACCCCAGTTGTTTTGGTTTCTGCACAGAAGAGCTGCAGTTTGGCTGCGATTGGGACTGCTACAGTAATATGTTGTTTGTAGATCTGAGACAGATCTTTGGGACACATTTTTAAATGACTTAAAAGATATTTTATATAGAGTATAAAGCAAGCTGTAATTGAGAGTCTTTTCTGAAAATGTGGTATACCTAATACCTAATAAATGATTACTGGAGCACTGAAGATGTTTAAAATTGTTCTAAATATATTTCAGAGTGAGATTTCTGTATGAATTGATGCTATAAAGTAAATTATATGAAGTCTATTGTAGACAGAATGTAGTAAGTTATGGCTTAACATTTTTTGATTCTTGAAATACCAATAAAAATGTAATAAAATGTAAATAGATTTACAATTTCCCTGGATCATTCTTGATATACGAGTAATCTGTTTTAGTGGGCAGCCACCTATTTCTTAAATGTGCCAGGACATTTTTTGATTCTTGAAGCACCAAAAAAATGTAATAAAATATAAATAGATTTACAGTTTCCCTGGATCATTCTTGATATGAGTAATCTGTTTTAGTGCGCAGCCACCTATTTCTTAAATGTGCCAGGCACAAGCAGACGTGACACCAGTGACTTTTCTTCTGCCTGTAAAAGTTGGCCATGCATTTTGCAGATTTCTTTTGCTGTCTAATTAATTAAATCTCCCAATGCAAAAGAAGTTTGTTCATGTGTATCAAATGGAATGATTTCTGTGGACCCCAGTTGGATAAGTGTAGAGTAAGAAATTAAATATCCCAAATGGGTTGGAAAACCTCCTTATCACCATTGTACAAATAATCATCCCGTGAAGGGGGCCGAATTCTATATCAAAGGGTGCTCAAAGTCCATGGCAAAATGGATAATGAAACTTGGTCTCCCAGCCACAATCTGTTATAACAAGGCCTCTCTTTTCCCCCAAAGCAATGTTAAAACTAGAAAAATGCTAATATAATGTTAAAGGCAGAAATGTCCCGTGCCGTTTGGAACACGTCAGTAACTGCAGAACATAGTGATATTTGTATTTAACTGCAAGAGCTGTTGCCTGGCTCCTGGAAACAGGCGGCCGCCGCCACCTCTCCCGGGTCGATGTTTGAGCAGCCGGGTTAGCAGGTCAGGGGCTTTGCTGGCAGCACGGCCCGTGTCTGCAGGTGAGCTGCGTTGTGGGGAGACCCATTGAAATGAGGCACCTTGCTCAAAAACTACTCCTTAATTTTCAGTATCCCTCCAGGGGCAGCAGAGAACATGGTCGGTCCTGCGGCCACCCATTAAATAACAAGCCCAGCCATTACTAAGGTGAGACACCGTTGGAATTCCTGTAGCGGACGTGAAGGAAAGTTCAAAGTCTGTGAAGGTAGGAAAGTAAATACTGTTCTCCAGCTTCTAAGAGAGTGGAACGAATGTTACAAGAGCATTAATTACCAGGAAAAAAATGTAAACACTAAAAATGGGCTTGACAGAATCCCTTTAAACTAATAGAGTGTTAAGAGTCTACCCATACCTTCTGGCTCCAATAAACTTCCACAATTTCCTTTATTTAAAGCTTAAACTCTCCAAATTAAATGCAATTGGAAAATCAGTTTCTTGTTTTACTTTATGCTCTTGTTACCTCAGCAGCGTTACATGAGCTTGTTTCAGTTTGAGTTTTGCCTCTTTGTCATTGCTACAGAGTTTTATTAGAGCAGAACTGGAAAAAAAAGTCTCTTTATTAAAGTGATTTTTAATTTCACTTTTGTTCTTTTCATAGGTTCATTGTCCCTTGTGATTCCAGTATTTATGAGCCACAACTAAATTACTTCTGAAGCCAGTCTTTGGGAGGAAGCAGGGGCATGTCCCTGGGCCAGGCAGCCTGTTGCTGTTGAGCAGCAATTTTTCATGTTTAAGGCTCATGTCTTGAGGTGCATTTTATTTCTCAGAATTAAACAAAAGTCAGGGCTGAGTTTAGTCTGTGCAGGCCGTGCCTGAAGAACGCCCAGGTTTGGTCAAGAACTATGAGGCTACAGAAAGTCAGTAGGAAATCTTGTCCAATTCTTCAGAGACTCTAAACACAAATTTTCAGTTAAGGCAGGAATGTCAGAAGAAAGGCCCCCTGCTCATCTGTCATGTCTCCATCTCCACTTCTCTTAGGCCTTTGACTGTGGTTTTCTTGCTGACAAAACAAAAGATTTCCAGAAACACTGTGAAGTCGAATAACAGTAACATTTCTGTTGTGTCTGAATCCATGGGGAGCCGGTTAAAACAGGGCAGAATGTCCTTGTACCAGCAGCTGAGCTTTGAAATCAAGCTGGTCTGCTGTGGTACCTTACCCAGGCAAGCGTGTTGGGGGAAGGATGAAAGAGCTCTTGAATCCAAAGATTTCCTCCCATTTAGTTCCCATTACGTAGCAGTAATAAAGACCTCAGGAAAAGAGGTATTCTGAGGTTACACCGTGCCGTTGGCTTGTGCCGTCCTGCCTGCGTGTGCTCACAGCACTGCTGAGCGTCCAGACGAGTCGAATCCGATGTAAAAACCCACGGACAGCGCTGAACATAAAGCTGTCTCTGCATAAAGCTCCAAACAACGAAATATGAAAAAAGAGAAAATGAGATGGAGAGCAGCTAATGGCTGCTGTGCCTTGCGCACGTGCTTTGGTGACGGGTGGTTGTTGGATTTCCTAAAAAAACTAACTGCAGCAATGTTTCGTATCTTGTGTGTCTGCCTAGTGCTTCATCTCATATGCCCTCGAGCCTTTTGGAATATGTGTTAATTACATATATGTAGTTACTGGTACTTAATAAGTAAGGGAGTTGTTCCCTTATTTATTCCTTAAGGAAGCGTCTCAGTAGAGGATTGCTATTCTGGCCCTCACTTAATCCCTTGTTAACTCAGGCTAATGGCACTTTAAACTACCAGAACTGCTTTTGGATTTCCATTTGGGTGACAGAATTTGTAATCCAGATCATGATATGCCTTGAGAATGCTGCTGATGTCCTTAGGTAGATAGGGGTGGAAAAATCTGTGTGTGTGTGTAGTTTTTTTTTTTTTTTTTTTTTCCCCTTGTGATACCCCATGTAATCAATACGTACAGTAAAAGTGCAAGACCATTTGGATACCGTAAAATGGAATTGAGGATGCAAATATTGGTCTGAAAACTGCAAGGGATTCCAGACCTGCTCATAGTGTTTGCTCAGCAAGTGCCAAAGTTTGCAGTTGTGAATTTTTGCACTTGTTTTACAGCCTGTGAATAAGCATTTTCCTCAGCTCCAGTAAGAGTTCTTAGCCTTAAAAGGTTACGTTCAAGCAGATCCTCAAAAAGAAAGCCCCATTTAATTGGGATTCCTCCGTCCTGGGAATTCTCCCTCAGCACTGGAGGGGAATCTCTCTGCTTCCATGCTTTAATATTTTTGCTCCAAAATTAGGCAATGCAGTTGAGGGATTCTCTGCTGCTGGCATCAAAGCAGCAGGCAGGGCTGAGCTGCTCCCGTGCCGGGGCTGTGGAGGCTCCAGAGGGGGCTTCTCGGGACAGCCCTGGCTGGAGGACATGGTTAGGAGGAGCTGGAAAGGGGCAGAGATGTGCTCAGGATAACTAAGGTGTTTCCAACTGTCAGCTACTAGGATCAGCTGCAACGCTGCATCCTAATGACCCTGCATAACTGCTGCAGTAAAAACCAGACCCGCCTCCATGGCAATTTTCTTGACTTAGCCTGTGCTTTACTAGTGATTTTGCTGATCCTCTGTGGGTTTTGCTTATTTTAGGGGCTGTTAAGTGATAATTGAAAGTTGTGCAGACCGAAGATGTTATTTTTTTCTTGGCTTTTATTTCCGATTCTTGCTTTGTTTCTAAGTGTTTGCCAGAAGGAGAGCTCGCTGTGCCATTGGCGAAGCTTTTTCCTAGTGGATGCGGATCCGCATCATTTCGCCGCATCAGTCCGGCTAACGAGGGAGCTGATTAAGGAGCAGACTGGTCTGCAAGCAGCCCAGCCAAGGGAAAGGGAACACGCTGCACTCCTTGTGGGCAGCACCTCTTGCAAAGTGATTTTAGTGGGCTAAGAAGCGGCCCTAACCAAGTGAGGTGCTGCTGGTCTCGAGGCTAGTCAGGTTCACGGAGAGCTCTAGTCCTTCCCAACAAGGAAAAAGTAATTTCTTAGCCTTGAACTTCACAATAATGAAATGTGAAACTGTGGAGATAGCGCTTCTGTAGCTAAGGGCCCTCTTCTGATGGATCAAAATGTCCTCAGTCTCCAAGAAATTCACCAAAAGGCCAAGCAGTTTTGTAGCTTTAGTGACTGAAGCTACTCTGAGTTATTCATAATGAGAGTACAAAAAAAAAAAGGCTTTTGTGCAGCATTTTCTGCAAAGCATGGAAAAATGAATTCAGGTATCTTTACTTCCAAATATTCTTTTTACACTAGTGTTATGGGCTGAACAGTTTTTAAGTATATTTTTTGTATATTCATTTTAATATGACTGTTAAGAAGGATATAGAAGAGTAATTAGAGATAAGCCACTTTTCAATTAACTACTACCTGCTGCTGCTCACTAGTGGACATAAATTACTAGCAGATAATTTTATCCTTGTATTACTTGAGAACCTTTGGACATCATGTACTTGACCTAAATTTTTAATGGTATTGTGAAGGCCTAGTTAACGATTTTAAAGCACAGTTCTTCAATAAGTTTCTTGGGCTGTATTTTTATTATGCTCAGCTCAGCATGTGAATGTGTTTTGTCTGTTTGCTTCAGCTACAGAAAGCTGCTTTCTAAACCTTAGCATGGGCTGAGTGACATAACCCATTAGAAGCTACACCGGAGAATGGGATGAAATGGAGAAAAGGATGTCCAGATCTGTGCAAGGGAAATTATGACAAAAAACAACAAAGCTTTGTTGGGGCTCTGTGACTGAATGCAGACCAGTTCTTGGCTTCTGCTGCATCATCTTTCAAGATGCATTCCTAATTTCAGGCATTTCTAATGGTCCTGAAATACTTGATGGTTTGCGCGCCAGTTCAGGGAGTGCATAGCGTTGTCTGTTGGAAATCAGTAGGATTTTTTTACTTAAACAGTGGCATATGCTCTTCATTTATATTAAGAAATAAATACAGAAAGAGGATTCTACTCTTACATATTAAGCTGTTTTCTGCATATTGCCCTATCAAGATGTAGGAAATGACCTTCAGGAGGTAGACACTAATTAGCAGGCTTGTGTACTTTAAAGTACACTTTAACAGGGTTCCCTTTATGCTAGCAGTGTGTGTACCTTATTCCTACTGAAAGGAAGTGCATTAATGCATAAAAACTTAAAATTAAAGTGCTTTTAATACATAGCCGAACTCTACTGCAAACGAGAATGACTAGATGACCTCTAGAGGTCCCTCCCAACCTTAAGCATTCTATGATTCTATGAGAAGTTCTACAAGAAAGTTGATATGTTTTGTCTTTAGATTCTGACGCACGTGGATGCTTAGAGCTACTTGCACTGGATCTACAAGAAAGTTGATAAGCTTGGCTTTAGATTCTGATGTATGTGGATGCTTAGAGCTACTTGCACTGGATGTTTTGTCAGCTTCCCCGTAAATGTTCATATTGATGGACCTCACCAGGGTCTCAGCACCCCTTGTGCTGCAGAGGCACCCACCAAAATGCCCAGAGCCTGTGCCTTGAGCACAAGGGTGGTGGGAAAGAGGAGCACTCATGTGGCCTTGTCCCCTCGGCTCTGGGGTGATCGTGTCTTCTGCCCGCACCTACCTCTCATGAAATCCGCCCCGTGTCCTGCTTTGGATATTCATTATAAAAGTTAGGGATGAAAGTAGTTATTTCATCTTGCCCATTCTGACTCTTAACAGGTTTTACTGTTCCATTCTGCGAAGAGGCCACTAGGAAAATGATCTAAAAAATCAGATAAAGCTTCTATCCACTTTGAAAGCCCATTTTCTTGAGAACCTAGTGAATTGGTATTTATATAGCACCAACTGCATAGATTGAGATGTGAACTAGGTTAATTGCCAAGTAGCATATTTAGAGAGGTTTATCTGTAGTCAGCATGTATTTTACTTAATTTAATCTTCTGTTTTGTGCTAGTTTCTCATTCTACAGTTCCTGCTCTGTGTTTTATGTCTGTGCAGAAAACGATACATCGGAAAGTTCTCTGAAAAATCCCTCTTCTCTTTTCAGGTGTTGGATAGCGTTTACTTTAGTAGGGGTTGTGCTTTTGTTAAATTGTTATAATATAGCAATGCTTTTACAGGATACCTCCATCAGACAACTGATCAAAAGCCTATTGCTTTACTTTAGTAATCATTTTATTTTGCTAAATGTTCAAACACAAGGAATGACCTCCAGTATTATAAGGCTGGTTTAAAAAGCTTGAAAACTTGTTTTCAACATGGAGCATTGCAGCAGCTTCAAGCTTTAACCCTGCAGGCCCCATGTCTGCAGGCTGTTCCTCCTTGCCCTGCAGCTGGAAGCTGCCTGTGCTTAAAGACTCCAGGAGCCCGGGAGCATCCCTAGGGAGCAGCCTGCTGGAAGAGGCGGCCTGCGGGCACGGGTGGGCTGCACCTCCAGCACGTCCGCAAATGCCTCCACAGGGCGACAGGGCAGGATTTGTCCCACTGTATCTAAATATCGTGTCCTCCTGAGCCGTGTGGAAATGCTCAAGGGGAAAATTGTGATCTGGTCTTTGCCATAAATGCTGCTAAACCTTCTTCCCAACTGTTATTGATATTGATCATTTCCGTGAAAAGGAAATGTAATATGGAAATAGGAAGTGCTGTCTGAAGGAAGGAAAATCTAGAAATAGTTTTTCAAGGGTTGATATCTTTGATATGGAATTGTAAGCTTTAATTTATTATTAAAAGGAGCTTACTTAGTATGTATAATTTAATTAAAAAAAACCCAATACCTTTCTTGAGTTATAGAAGTAAAAAAATATTTGTAAGCTAGTAAACTTCTTTAACTTAAAACCCCAACAAAATTCTTTAATATTTCTTTAGAACTGCTTTCAGATTGAGAATTTGTTACATGGTTCAACTGGAAGAAAACTTTATGGCTGAGTTATAAACCCCTTCTCCCTAAAAACAGGAAGACTATAAATGATGGAATTGCAATAGGCAAGGAGAGAAGTGATTGTAAGACACAGATAAGAATTAATCAAAGCCAAGGTCAAGGGAGGGAAGAACTTTGGAAATGTTCTGGAAATGATGATAAACCCAGTTATGAAAGAATCATTATCTAAAGGGCTGATCCCAGGAGGTGGTACAAATGTCCCTCTGTTTTCTTTTGCTTCCTATATGCATTTACATTTCAGATTGAGATACACGTTCATGGAATTTGATAGTTGGACTTAAAATGCTGTCAAATTTTGTAGTGATAAACACTGGATAAACCTTTGCACATTTTGAATTCAGATTAATTTTAGATAGCAGCAGGCATCTGAAAGTTTTGTTGCTTAACCAAGACTTTAAAGACTGTGAATTTGGTGGGCAACCTTAAAATAATGAATTTTTTCACAAAACTATGGCAGCGCTGCTGGTCTCGGTGCATGGCAACATCCCTTGTCCCAAGATTTTGACTCATTCTCTTCTGACCTTAACCAAAATCTTAAAGTACAACGGTGAATGAAAACTAAAAATGGGCCCTTCATCAGACACGTTTGAAGTCTTAAAAAAAAAAAAAAAAAAAATTGGTTCAGGGTAGGTTGGAGGAAAGACCAATAGTGTTTACAGGTTCTTATTTTTTCATGCAAGTTGTCCCATCCAAATTTTATGATGGTAAAAGCTGTACGATTAAATTGCCTGTTTTTCTGTTTACACTTTGATAAATCACTTTTATGCAGAGAGTAAAAAACACAGAAAGCTGGGCAGATTCCTGACCGGTCTGTTATTCATGCGCTTTTTCTCTCTGCAGGATGCTCAATGCAGGATTAATCACTAGAATTGCTTGATTTTTTATTTTCTTTCCTTTTTGTTTTTTCCAGGGGAGTAAATAGTGGCCTGAAGAGCATGTAGGTGCTTAAGGACTTCAGTGGATTGGAGTAGATGCTCCTCCCCAAAGATGTACAAACTTGCATTCCCAACTCCAAAGAGAAAAAAGATATTATCAAGTAAGTTATCTCAGAGCAGGAAAAAGTAAAAATGATGATGAGTTGGCCCAAACATTTCAAGTTGCACCTCTTCTCTAAGTTTTAAGGGATTTTTTTAAATAAATTTTGCTGTGTAAGGTAAAATAGGCCTCGGGCAATTTAAACTTGCATGACCAGCATTTGCTGACCTTGGCAGAAATAAAAAGGTCACATTTAACTTTTCACACAGGCGAACTGTTGAACAATGTCTGCTATGTATGAGGAATAATAAGGATTTTCATGGGAGTGACAGTGGCGACAGGCTGGCGTCTCTTCAGAGGAGCACCATGAAGGTGTCAGGGCAAAGGTTGTCCTGCTGATGATATAAGGGAGGAATAAGACATCAGACTGCTCTAAAACAGCTTTTTAAATCTTTTGTTTTCCTTCTTTTTCCCTTTTTTTACCCTGCTTTAACCTCAGTGAGGCTTCCTGCTCAAGAACCCGCTGCATAAACTACAGGAGTTGCATTCGTGAGCACCCGTTTCCGCGCGCCGATAAGTAATCAGCTCTGTGACAGCATATTAAAAAGCAACTGCAGAGACAATGCTTTTTTATTGCCTAATCAAAATATTCGGGGGTTTTACATTTTGCAAGGATGACTTGCCAAAGGCGTCCTCGAGCTGCACATGCTGCTGCTTTGTCTTCCTTTTATGCCTTATTGGATTCCATTAAAAGACAAACAAATCTCGCAGTCATTAGGCACCTTGCTGACAACACCTGTCAGTCTGTCACTCCGAGTCACCGGCAGCGACCGGAGAGCTTCATTTGGCAGAATTAGGAAGAAAATAGAAAGAAACATATCTGGGGCACCTGTTCTCAGCAAAGGAGTGGGGGGATTATTATAGCCAGCAATGCACCCTGTGCACTCCTGAGAGAGAGGTGGATAAAAGGTAATGTTGCAGGCCAGCTGCACTAACCAAAGTTCAATGTTTTTATGCATTTTAAAATATTTTCCTGATTCTCACTTGGGAGGGGGCATCTGTATTGTAGGTTGCAGTTATGCAGCCCGTGGAAGCGCACATCCCAGTACACCAACGCCCTGGAAATGCAAATGCTCTCGGGGACTAATTGCCATCGGCCGTGTTCTTCTTTGTGTTCCTGTAATGTGAGTAACAAGTACCACTTTAATCCTGAGAGATTTCAATTACTTTAGAAGGACTATTGAAAGGGTTAAGGATATTTTCATTGTGAGTTTTTTTCCCCCAAGATGGAAGAGTTTCTGGAGTGTGTAGGTTCGCACATAGAAAGTCTCTTTTCTGTAGAGGTAAAAGATTGCACGTTCCAAAAGCAACCACTACAAATACTATTCTCTTGGAAAAATATGTATGATCTATAAACCTTTGGTTTTGTTTGGTCTTTCAGCTGACATTGTTTCAACAATTAGTATATAGAGATTTGTGCAGTTGATGAAACCTATGGTTAAAACAATTTTCAGTTTTGTCTTTCACTTTTATTTTAAATCATTCCTTGGTTTCCTTCCATTTTTATTGAGGCTGTATATAAAGAAAATGAAACAGATCTCTGCATTATCCTAGCTCTGCTGGCTGAAAAGCTGCTGCCCAAGTTCTGCAGTGCTGATGTGGGGGAAGCTGTCACTGGAAGGGCAGGGTCCCCTGTCTGGGTAAGGAAATGTCAGTGGGAATTTTTATGAGAATGGAAGTATTCCAGAATATTCTGATTTTACTAATAAGAAAATAGGACAATATAGTTTATAAAGCCTATCAGTTATGGTATGTAAAATTAGGGATGTATTTTATTGCATATGTACAAAATGACAGGAGACAGTATGGGGGAAGTAGCAATAAATTTGCATGTGCTACTTGACATATATTTTCAAAAATGTGGGTCAAAGCTTTGACTTACTTTCGTTTCTTTCTTCTCATTAAATGTTGCACATCTATCACAACTAGCCCCAAGATGTAATTTTTCAGGACTGTAGCATTCCTGTTCTGAGTAATGAACAAGGAAACTCAGTACAGTGTGTGTGTGTATAAATATATATAGTTGAATATTATATTATATTCTGAAATGATACTAATCTTATCCACTCCAATGCTAGTATAAGGTACACGGAGAGATTATTTCCCTGGATACAGCTGAGCTTCACCCAGATGGGCAGCTGAGGTGCAGGATAGGAGGCCCTAGCAGATTTAACACAGGTGAGATCTAAAACTGTCAGGGCATGAGCAGGGAAAGATAAAAAGCCATCCAGCCCAAGGATCCATGCAGTGGCTTTGGAATAGAAATGACAACCATTCTTTAGTCGGTGCAGCATCTGTGACCAACACTTGAAAATTTTATTTAATCTCACCCGTTCCTGTGTCCATGCAAGAGCTACTTCTCGTTCACGGTTCCACTCCTTGCGCCCAAGCAGCAGAATCACTGTTGTTCTTCCAGCCTATTTCATATTATTCTTGTCAGTCTGGTGTGTTTCCCTCATATTCCTTCATTTTTTTCCTTTATTTTTCAATTTCCTTTGTTTTTTCAAAATATTTAAAAACTTCAAAGCCAAATAGTGTCAGTGCCACAGGTGGGCCCAAATCTGCTCCTCTTCACCTTGGTGTTTGTGTATGTCCTTGCGGTGGTCGTGTCCTCTCCGTGTGCTGTGCAGCTCCATGGAGGGGCCGGTGCTTCCACAGTGTAGCCAGGCTGCTTGGGCGCCAGGAGTGGAACCGTGAACGAGAAGTAGCTCTTGCATGGACACAGGAACGGGTGAGATTAAATAAAATTTTCAAGTGTTGGTCACAGATGCTGCACCAAGTAAAAAATGGTTGTTGTTTCTGTTTCACTGGGTTTGGGAGGTGTGGAGCAGCAGCAGGAGGAGCTTCTCCCCTGGTAGGTCAGACCTGCTCTGGGGGCTGTTGCACATTCCCGTCTTCTTCTCCGCGTGGCCTTATGCCCTCTCCCAAGGCAGGGTGCCAGTTTTACAGGGATATCACTGCCAACCTGAGAAGAAGTTGGATGAAACTCAAGTGCTGCTGCTTCAGAAGAGAGGTGCCTTTGTCCAGAAGAAAGCATCACCCCGCCATGGCTCTTTCTGTGCTGTTTGCCCTGTTGCTCTTGTATTATCAAGAAGAGAATACCCGATATGCACAGGGAATAGCAGCTTGGTGCAGGTGCAAAAGATGAGCTGTGTATTGGAGCCTACTGAGACGTGCACTTGATTCAAACCCCTCTGAAGTCAGAGGGAGCCTTTCCATTTATTTCAATAGGTTTTGGCTCAAGCCTCATGTCATGTGCTGAAGCATGTGGTTAAAGGCCTGTGCTGCAGCCACTGGTCGCTGTGCATAAAAGAGTAAAGCAGGAGAAGCAGAAATCCAAGCAGCTGCACAACGGGTAGGACAGCAGGTGACAAAGGCTTGTGAGAAATCACCCTGCACCAAAATATCTACCAGCCGGTGGAGGCCAGGAGCTTGGCTTGCCCAACACCCTGCCTAGCCTGGGGACTCCTGGAGGAGCAAGAGAAAATGGAGAGGGAAAAACTTTACAATAATTTAAGTAATTCACTGCAAATAACTTAGAGCAAATGTTGGAGGCTTGCCTGATTCTAAAATAGATGGGGCTACATGTATCTGCACAATTTCATCCTTCTAGGGTGCTTTTATCACAAGTGGTACTTTATGCAATTGGTCAGGACATTAGGTTTTCATTTTATTCATAAAATAATAAATTTTATCATAAAAATCAGAGAGACGGAATTTCGATTTTTTTCAGAATTTTTAATTTATCTCAGCTGTGCCTTTTCAGGGAATCTGACTGTGGTTCCTGAGCCAGTTTGCTGTTGTATAAAAACCACACTTTTTTTTTTTTTTTCCTCCTGCAGATAGATGATTCCAAATTCCCTCTGCCTTCCCAGATTCCCACCTGCAAAATAAAAATTTCCCACAACTCCAGTTGTCTGGAGATGCAGCCACTCGTGCGGTGGGTAGAGGAGTGAAGGAGGTAAAGGTTAGCGCAACCAGACCTGCACTAAAAGGGAGGGGATGGGGTATAGGCAGGTTGAATTTCTCTTTATCACAACGTGCAAGGTTAACATTTACTTGTTGTACCTTAGTGTTTAGGCAGCTCAGCCCTTCCAAAGTGTGAGCGTCGCTTGCAGAGCCACCGGTCAGCTGCTGAAGAGGTGGCCCCGCAAGCATGGAGGGGCTGCAGACATTTGCTGTCCAGCCTTTTAACTCAGCCTGCAGCTACACAGCGCAGTAGCCTGCTCTTTACAGTGATTTTGCAAGGTAGGTGGCAGGTATTTGTTGAGTGTATTGCTCATATTTATAAAAAGTGCAGTTATATTTATTTTTAAATGGCTTTCCTGGCATTTAAATATGCAATTATTTCAGTATTAAAAGACCAGGGCATTCCAGAGGCGTTTTCCTGGCGTGTGGGAGCTGGTTTTTTGATGAGAAGGGAAGGGGAACGTCTCCCGGGCTGCGCTGTGCTGACACAAGAGGGCACTTGGATTACGCACATGGAGCGGTGCCTCCAGCCCGGAGCTCCTGCTCAACGGGAGAGCTCTATCCCGTACTTCTACTGGAAAACGGGAGAAACCGCCTGAAGATAAGGGACTAAGACAAGTGCTTTGCTGTAATGTATGGGTTGTGTTTGCTTTTTGATGGCAGCTCTTTGGGCTGCAGAGTGGAGCAATGCCCGCTCGGCAAATGAGCCTGGAAGCATCGGGGTTAACGTTGCGCTGCCCTCCATGGGAGGGAGCAAATGGGCGCTTCCAGTACCTCTGCCCTAAGCAATGTCACCTCTCCTGTCCCTGGTAGGGCATTTTGCAGCTAATCAACTTGTTTTCTTCCATTTGGGATTTTATCTGTTGCTGGCAGTGAGGCTGCCGCGTGCAGCACATCTGGATGTGGCACCAGACCCTTTCTGTGCCCCGCGCTGCCCTGCCTGGCCTGTCCCACGTGCAGCCTTGCTCCTGTGCAGCCTCTCGATAGAGCATTTTGGTTTTTGCTGTTTGTAGGGTTGTTGGCACCAAGTGAGCGTGTGTAACTGTGCAGCCGAGTGCTCTACCTGCACATTTGCCTGCGGCTCTGCAGAAATCTGGCGTTTCTGGCATGAAAATGTGGAGTGATCCAGCTCCAAACTGCCTGTGCACGTGCGTGTTGAGCCAAGTGTTTTCTGCATGGGGAACCCCAGTGAGCCTTTGTGGTGTCTGAAAACCCGGTGTTTCACAGCAGGGCAGCTGGGCACAAGTCATGTTGGTCCCAAGTGTGATTTTTGTCTTAAAAACAGAAAAGTCAGAGCAACCTTTTCTCCTGCTGAGAGTCCATAGGCTGTCCCGGTGAGGAGACGCAGACCTTTCCCTGGCAAACAAGGACGTTTCCATCACATGGGATGCTCTGTGGAAGCACCAGCATTGCAGAAGGAATAGCTAAGTAATGCCATAATGCTAAATAATTCTGACATCCCTGCAAACTCATCTGCTTTGTTTTGTTTTACCCTAAATAGCCATTTTTAATTTGCATTTCAATCTATTAGCTTGTCTAAATTAGTGTTGTCATTTACATTGCAATGCTGGTTCTGCTCCTAGACAAGGAAGGTTGCTCAGCTCGATGTGCTTATCTGGGCAAGGACGGGTGTGAAAAGAGGAGTCCCATTTCTGCCTTGCTTGAACTGAAGAGCTTGATCTCAAGACACAGAATTTGCGTGAACTGGAAAGAGAATGTTCTTGGAAGAGAAAATTCAGCTGTAAAATGGATTTCAAAAGGTAAACTTAATGTCTTTGGACTTTAAAAAAGCAAGAGAAAATTATGTTGTGGTTTTCAAGAAGGACATTTACCAATTAGCATGAGAAAGTCCACCATGTCGTGTAAGATACAGGACAAACCCAACAACCATTTACCCCCACTCACTTTAAATAAATTAGAAATTCAATCTTAAACAGAGCTTTTATTCCGCAAAAGGCAAATGCTTGAGATTTCACATTAGCATGGAGTTTTTATGAGGCATACTCATACATTCCAATAAAAAAGAAGTTAT
>NW_010576476.1:0-29281 GCF_000705375.1 Tinamus guttatus
ATTTTATTTTATTTTATTATTTCATTTTTTTCCTGCTCCATTTGGAGATAGAGTTAGGAGAAATCAGGCTGCTGGGACAGTAAATTCTTTGAGGTGCCAAGAAGAGTACAGTGTTTATAGTACATCTGTTCATTGAGTATCCTGCGGAAATGTGTGTTAGCTAAGAGTCCTTGATATTAAACAGCAGCATCACTAAAAAGCTGCCAAGGGGGAGGCCTGTCTTCCAGCCCCTGCAGCGTGGCTGAAGGCAGCTTCTGTCTAGCTTGCTCTCTTGGCTCTGCTGCTTCTGCAGGCTCAGCTGGGCAGCAGCCTTGTTTCCACAGGAGGAACAGAGAGTGCCCTTCTGTAGTCTAGCCTGGAAAATCTACTCTGGAAATTCAGATGGATAGTTACACTTTTAAAAAATGTAGTTCCAATATTTCTGCAGTGGCTAATTACTGCTAATGCATGTCTTCCTATAGCACAGTGACATCTACAGTCCATGTTTAAAATGAGGGTAATATTTTATTAATGTCACATTGTTAAGCAGCCGCCTCCTCCTCCTGCTTAAAAAGAAAAACAGGCCTTGTCTGGAATATCTAAGAAGTGCTGTATTGCAGGATCCTGCTAACTCAAGCTCAGAAGCAGCAGGACATGAGCCAGCTCCAACATAAAAGCTGTATGATTTATTATAGCTACCCTCATCCTGACTGATAACACGTAGGTTTCCGACAATGAAGATATGAAGCTTCTATGCCTGATGCAAGCAGACCCTCCTTTTCTGTATAACCATCTTGGTATTCAGCTCTTGCTAGCATCTGTATCATGTCTCAGATGTTCTGTCATGACTTCTAATTCATGCTCTTGGATATTTTTGCCCTACAGCACTTGTAAGTTGTTGACTGAAGCAGCCCCATTAGGTATATTTTTCTGAAGTCCAAGGAACATCATTCCCCTTCCATTTCTCCTGCGGACAGACAGCCTATCTTTGCATCTCTTGCTGTATTAATTCTTCCTCGCCTCTTTCACCTGTACAAACTTAACTTCTTGTTTATTTAGCATTAACGTATCAGCATGGGCTTTTTCCTAAGTCGCTCACAGCCATCTGTCATGCTTTTTGCTATATAAATACATAGGGACATCAAAATGTCATCTATGTAAACTTTATACTCAGCTGTGAAAAATATAAACACAGAGAAATCTTGCGTGTTTTGGTGAAACACCTGAAGCTGAACCAACTCACACAATGGTCTGAGACACAGACAATGGCTATGACTAAACAACTGGAAGTGAGAGATGTTTCAAGCGTTTAGGTGTGGGTGCACTTTCCAGTTCTGGCCTGACCTTCTATCAAGCTGAGGCCAGCACAGTCAACATTTTCCTCTCCACCTTCCATAGCTTGGTTTTTGTCAGGTCTCCAGTCTGGACAGCAGGGAAATAGATACAGGGCTCAGGAATTTCCAGTCTGCGTCTGCTATTCATTTGAGATGCAGACAATGTCTCCCAAAGGAGCTGCTGAATTAAAATAAGTATGATCTGTTTTTTCCTTAACCCAGCCGTCAGATGCATGATGACACATCAGTCATGGAAAAAGTACGGGCATTGATCTTCTGTCCCTGTATTTCTCTTTGTCAAAAGCAGAAAATATTCCCTTTTTGTATATTTGATTAGGCCTACCTCCAGTAACTGACTAGACGGAATTTAGGTGCTTGTGCCCAAAACATGTGAACGCGGTGCTCCACTGCTGCCTGACTTCTTGGGGGTGAGCAAATTCCATGGGCATCTCAGATTTTGTCCTGGAGGGCCTTGAATAACACCTTGCACCTGCCTTCCTGAGCAGTCTGAATGATTCAATGTCTATGTCAAATCTGAGCTCAGCTGGTAACCAGAAAATAGGTGCTACTCTGCCTTTGTTTGTGACATGCTCAGTTCTCCTGGGATCTCAAAATACATGAAAAGAGGTTGCTAGAGCATGATCCATACACCACGAATTTGGGGCTGTCATGGTGGTGAGGTGGCCTTTGCCATGCAATTAGACTAGATATCTGTGGAGGATGGGAGAAGATACTAAGAGCATTCAACATTTTCAATTATTTTAGGTTGCTAATTTAGGAACATACACATTACGTAGAGTCTTATTTTTACATTTGCTATTTGGCCAGTGAAGGATTTGCCTTTGGATGGCAATATGGTTAAGACAGTGTAAATCTTTCCTCTTTTCCTCCACACCTTTTTTGGTGATAGCCAAAAAAGCAATCTCTGCAACTTGTCTTTTAGCTTTAGAGTGAGGGGTACATCCTTATGGCAAGTACTGGATTCTTCCAGGTCCATTATAGTGAGAATGCCTTTCCTATATGACATCCTCAAACTCTTTCTCAGCATATTTTATCCCCTACGCTTGTCTGGTTTCCTTTTATGAATGTGAGATGTTGGTTGTGATATATTCTACACCAGTTACAGAGTACTTACTTTCTCTATGGCATTGTAACACATTTGACCTACTAAAACCTTTTATGATCTGGATTTTTCACTGATCTTTCGGTGTTAATATCACTTCTACTTAAACAACACTGGCTTGGACACTTCAAATGATTGCATAGTTGACTTGCTTTCAGCATATTGGCACTTTGCTCTGTTGCTTCTACTTTCAGCTCTTGGCCGTTAATCTCTGAATTTAGAGGGACAACTTTGGTCTTATTATTACTGTCTTTCTTTTTATTTGTGTTTTTTTTTTCTTTACATATTTTGAAGTGGTAGCTACAGTCTCTTGTGAAGCTGATACTTCATTCAAATTCTTGCATCATTACCCCAAAACATTTTGTCTTGACTTGCAGAGTTTATTTTGGAACATCTGCTTTTGCATGGAATCTGATTTTGAGACTTTGGGTTTTTTTTGTTTTGTTTTTTGCCTTGGTCACACTTTTCTGTTGATTGGCAAATGAAAAAACAATTGACAGGTTTAGATATTAGATTTTGAGGCACTGTAGAGCTTTATTCTTGGGACTTGGTCCAAATGGCAGAGTTTTCTCTGCCATTTAGGAGATGCTGGGTAGTGTTCCAGTGGGTGATGCCAGGCTGGCAGCTGCTGGCCTACCTTGGGTCATCCCACAGGGAAGATCATGGGCACAAGTGCCTGTAAGGCAACAGAGAAGGCCCTGGAAAGAGCTGCCAAGTGCAGGGTGCATTCTATATGAGCAGTGGGTGCATGGGCAGCAGGGAGCCTCTCCCTTAGGACTCCTTGACAGTCATAGGAGCTTCAGTGCTTGTCCTGGCACTGTCGGTTTCCCTGAGAAAAGCCAATGAGAGGGTCTGCTTGAGGCAGAAGCTCTCCAGCTCTCCTGGGCCAGCAAGGAGAGCAGGATGCTGAGTCATGCTCCCTTCCACTGCTGCAGTCCTTGATATGCAAGAGCACTCCTGAGATATCCTGTCCCTTGTCTCTTGAGTGGCAGCATTGCCACTGTCACTGTCACCATAGGGTTCTCTTGCCATTTCCAAATTTTCTCTTCTGTGCTGCATATAAATGTTATTCCTAGATGCACCAGGGCAAATTATCACAGTAGTGATTTTGGACAGCATTGATAGTTTGAGTGTGCTGCTTTTTTATTTCAACATATTAATGGCAGAGGAAAAAAATGCAGGAAATGTTAAGAAGTTTTTGTAGATTTTTGATATTTGGGGACTTTTCTTACCACTCAGAACATTAAAATGATGATCCTCCTTAGAAGGAGATCTTTTTATTTTCAAAAGATTTTGTTCTATAGTGTCATCATCATGTAGCAGAAGTAGCAGTGCCTATTGGTCATGTCATAAACCACCAAGGCTGCTCAGAAAGGCATTGAGAATAGCATAAGATATGGAAATACTTAGTGTAGAAATTGCAAGCAGTAAGGTTTATATTTTTTGGCAAAGGTATTTAATCATAATAAACACATAGTGTGGTGTATAGGGAAAAATAAATGCAGTCACCTGCTCTGATCAGAGAGCTTTCACTGCGGTGTTTCTCTGAGATTGTTAAAAGGTGCAGTGGATCTTAAATATTTCCAGAAAATTGCTTTGTTCAATATTTCTTACAATCTTCATATTTAAGAATCTAGAGGCAGATCATCTGAGGACTATGATTAATAAAAATCAATGCATGACAAAACTTTCAAAGTCTTGAGGAGATATATCAAATGCAGCATTCATTGCACTTAGTTTATCTAATTACAAAGCATACAGTATTGAAAAACTTGATAAAATAAAGAAGAATGAAGTACAGCTTTGCTTCATCTATGGTAAATGAGATGAAACATTAAAGCCATAAATCTGTAAGGTTTCACATGTAGATGGAAGTAAGGAGACCGGACAATCCTACAGGATGTATTCATGCACTCCACATTTTTTTTTTTAACAAATGTTTACCAGATTTGGGATATGTTGATTTGGACCTTAAAGGACAAAGTTATGAAAGGAAAGCCTTGGAGGTCACAAGCATTTAAAGGATGAGTGCATCAGTCATATCATGGTGTTATTAAGAATTAGGTAATAGAAACTGCATCCACTCTTCTTTTGGCATAACTGTGCAAAACCACCTTCTGGTTAATGTGTAGCCCTAGGAGAAAATTTGTCTTATTGGCTATGCACTTTTTTTTACTCTTTAGTTTAAGACTTTGACAGTAGAAGGGATTAGACCTTTTCTGGATAGTGGTTTGGGAAATTTATTCTCTTATCATCTATGGTATAGCAATAAAATAGATTTTTCCCAGATGAATTCTTAGTTGATTGTTTTCTGTTCCTTATTAATTTGCGCCAGTCACAGTCATTTCTTTTTTTTCCCCAACTCAATTTCATAGTGAAAGAAAGCAATTAAAATGTTGATCACATCTTGTTGCCTTTCCACAAACCTCCTCAGAAGGCAGCAGCAAAACAGAAGAGAAAGGCTGAGGAAGCACATGCTTGAGTTTGAAATCATTGTTGAGACTCAAGTCAGGACTGACAGTAGATAATGAATTTTGCAAATTCCGAATGTAAAGGGGCAATGTTGCAATGAAGAGGCTTGTTTCTTGGACTCTTCAGACTAGGTCCTGAATATTATCTTGGCTGACTTTTGGCAGGCCAAAGAGTGAATGATCACACTTGCTCCTGGTCCAAAGCCTTTGTAAGGCAAAGAGTACAACAGTTAAGAAAACTCAGCTAAAAATAGTGAGAAAAAGAATTTTCAAATTCTGGGTGCTAACTGTTAAACAAAGATTTTTAAAGTTCTTAGGAGATGTTAATGCATACCTTACTAAATAATTACATGTGCCTAAATTACTTCCAGTCTTTATTTAGAAAAGAGTTTTTAAATACTTCTGCAATTCCTTCTTCTTAAGATAGGTATTGGCTTTATATTAACTCATCCTTTAAAACTGAACATTGTTTTTTAAAATTATAAACTCCACAATAATATTAAATACTTCTTCTGCCTCTAAATTTAAAATTCTATTTTAAATATGGATAAGCTTTGAGTGTTTTTTCTATTGCCCTTCTGGAACAGCTGATCAGAGAGGTGGACAGAAGGTGAAAGTACAGGCCAAGTCAGGCTGACAGGAGAGGTCAGAAGCCTCTGTGATTTTATCCAAATTAGATGTGATGCACTGATGATGTTCTGCAAAATTTTCCATGAAAAACAGTGCCACTAATCATGGATTTTCTCAGAATTTGCTTTATATACTATTGTATACTGGGCATAGAACCAGGTAGATTGGTTTATGTTTACCTCAAGGCAAGTCTTTTTTTTTTGATGTGTGTAGGCTTTTGATTTTATTTTTTGTTTATTTGTTTGTTTTTGCTGGTCCATACATTCATGAACTTGTCTGTTTAAACAATGTCTTGTGTGGAACTGCCACAGCCCTCACTGCTATGCTTTTTTTCTCATTGGCGTTCTTTTACTGAAATGCTTACAAACTTGGCTGTTTTCTTTGGGGAGTTGTAATAAAGAGAGAGCCTAGGATGTTATCCAAAGAATAATTTTAATTATCAATTTTTTCTCCATAAAGGGCAATTTACTCTGGGAAGAAGACTTGTGACTCTTATTTCAATAAGCCGACATAAGCAATAGGTTAGTAACTTGGTTCTCTGCAAACATAATTTAGAATTACTGAACGGGTTTTGCCTCTCGTTTTCTATTTTGGTCTCACTAATCCTTTAAAACACATTTTTGGGAGGAAATTCTATCTCTCCTGGAGTTACAAAGTGTCTAAATATCATGAAATAGTTATGATGGATGAAAATCTACTCAGATTTTTTTTTCTTCCTCCTTTAAACCAATATACTTTTTAAATGGAGCTTAAATTTGTTCTAATACAGTTGTTCAAAACATTCTTGAAATCTTAAACATTGGAAAAGAACATGCTGAATTTAAGAAACATTTTTTTTTCTATTTTTTAAATAAAGTTTCCTCTTTTATTTTTTTTTAGCTAATTCTTAATTTGGATTTTAATGCTGCATTTTGGTTTTGGCCTAGCTGAAAGAATGGGATTCTAATATCTCAGAACTACAAGCCTATTCTGCAATGTTGTGACAGCCTCGGTATGATGGATACCCACATTCATAAATCATTTTATGACTGTCATTTCCATTTAAATAAAGAAACCAAGTGACCTGTTTCTCATGGATACTTAAGGTAAGGTGGGGTATATATTAGATTCCAGTTCAGATTTAAGTTTTGCTATATGACAATATCTACCTGTGAACAAAAAAATATAAAAGAAGCAAGCAAGGAAACATTTTGTAAGTTGTGGCAATTGCAAAGAAATCAGCAAGAGATTCATTTGAGAGATCTTATGCAAATATGACTAATCACTAATTAATGATTACTTTAAAAATAATCTATTAATAAAGATGATTTATGAAGAATATAAAGCAAGATACTGTCTTGTTGATAAAAAGTGAGGAATGGAACAGGAGCTACAGAGCACAAAATGAAGGCATTTTACACCATGATTTTTTGATCTCTTCAAAGCTAGAGATTATCTAAAATACTTGCAGATCTTTCTAAAACCAGCTTATTATTTTCTGATTTAAGAAGCTCTGAAAATCTACTACTTACAATTATTGGGTGGCTAATTAAAACTATGAGTACAAAGTACTAGATTTCTTTCAGCATAACAGAGAAGATTTTGTCAGGTCAAAGAATGTGGCTATTGCACCATATTTGTTCAATTGGCTCACCTTCTTTTGGTCCTATGCACTCACTCAAACCTTAAAATCTTCTACGCAGCAGGTAAAACCTTATTCACATTCTTCAGAACCTGTCCGTATTTGCCTAAGCTAACATTTGACCCTCTAGTTGATTTTTTTTTCTCTTTCTAAGTTGATATTGATGTGCACACACCAAATATAGCCAGAATATTTTGCCAAAGAATTAGTTGACTCATACCATTGAAAATGGCACTTCACATGATTAACTGTAGAGACTTTTGTGTATCACAGTGTTGTGATACCATGGTTCTCCAATTCTTTGCCTCCACGAAATGAGATGCCAGAATTGCTCACCACTCTGTAATTGCCTGTTTTATCCACTGTAGAACAGCTTATTGAATAGGAAGAATTTGCAAATCTCTGACACCAGCAAAAGCTTACAGTCTTGACTGTGCACTGCCAGAAGCTTTTCTGAAGTGACACAAAATCACTGTGGGGCTTGCCTCTCAGCTCATACCCCTTTCCCTGTTTTCACTCCAGCTCCTGCCTCCTCAGTTGTTTTCTTGCCCTTCTCCATGCTCAACTGGCAAGTCTCAGAATCATCTGCAATGAATCCCTGGAATTTCCCCATAATGCTCGAGACCTTTTCTTCCTATATCTTTTGGAGATTTTTTGTTGTTGTTGTTTACATAGGAAATAGAGCTTATATGAAAGGGTGAAAGTATAAAATTCTGAGATCAAGTAGCTATTACTGTTAATCATTCACTTGATACCACCTGTGAAATGTATAAAAACTGTCTTGACTTGATTTTCTCATGGTATGTTCAGAGAGAGAGAAGTTAATACAAACTAAATCCTAAGGCACTTCTGGATGCAAACTGAAAACTTTCAGAATTATTGGATTTCAACACACACACAATATTCATCCTTGGAAAATGATAAAGTATAAAAGGAATGAATATTGTTTATAAGTACAAATAATAGTAATAAAAAAGTCTTCCAAAAATATTTTAATAAAGGGATTGAAGATTTTTTACAAATTTGGCCAAATATTGAAAATTATTTTATCAGAAAAAAAATGACAGAGGTAAGAGATTTTCCTTCTAACAATTTGCTGGGAAGACAAAAGTGGAAAATAATTTTGCCTCTGAAAAAAACTAACTTTCTTTACTCAGGTGGGACACTTAATCACAGAATCACAGAGTGGTTGAGGTTGGAAGGGAACTCTGAAGATCACTTAGTCCAACCCCCTGCATGAGTACATACAAGACTTCCTGTAAAAACTGAGATTAAAAAATATGTCATAGAAGTACATTTTATTCTTGTGACCTCAGTGAATATTCTAATGGTAATGTCCACCTGTTTTTGAGTGCAAGTTCTAGATTTAAATCATAGAAGGTTCATGGTTGTAGACTTGGGACAACACAGTCAGCACTGATTACAGGTATAGGCATTGTCTAAAGTACTAAAATAAACTTGTTATTGAAATAAACGCAAAAATACCATACCAACACCCATTTCTGCAACTCTTTCAACTCAAGAATCATAGAAGAATTAGCCTTCTTAAGATATTTTTTTCTTGTCTTTCAAATTTCTGAAGATTATTTCTAGATATTGAATGTGACCTTTCCTTATGTTTCAGAGTGCGAAATTGCTAATTTTTCAATTTGCATCACACATAAAATTAATATGCATTGTTCCTAACTCCATGATTTTTAAACAAATTCTTTGTTGTCATCAACATCCATACTGAAAATAAATGCCACTCAGATGAACATCTTGCTTTGTACCTGCAGACTTCATATTGAGCTTGAAATTGCAAAACAATATTTAAAGCAGCAAGTATCTGTAAAACTGGAAATCAATTACCAGGCTTATTGATACATTATAGGATCTAGTCTATCAACCTAATTTCACAGAAGAATTTTTGATACAGGGCCAGTTTCAGAAATGTGAGTTGTCACAAGCTGACTTTGTCCAGAAGTCTCACTAAAATCGCTATGACTACTTAAGGACTTAGGTGGCATTCAGTGTGAATAAAGTTATCAGAGCTTAAGGTGTGAGCAGGGAAAAGAGGGTGAAGAAGGATAAAATAAATCTATCAGAATTCTATTTGGTCCAGTAAAGGTGGTTAAAGTAAGAATAGCTCTTTCTGCTAATTAAAGCAGAGTTTTCAAAAGTGGGATTCCTGAAGAAAAAAATAGTCAGAATCCTACCATTTCTTCACTATTTTTCATTATAAGAGTAATATGTCATTAGATTAGATTAGGTAATTAGGACATGAAACATAGCTTTTCTTCTCAGATTCAAGGAAAAAGTCTTTTCCATCAAGTGTTTTCAAGTGCCCTTCTGCCCCTCCCCTTCTAAACAGCTGTTTTTGCACTTTGTGACAAAGGGGTGAGTCAAAACAACAACAACAAACAAACAAACAATGGACCACACCTCTGTGTATACTATATATCGCAGAAAAGCATGATGACTCACATAAGCTGAGAATTAGCAGCTGCATTTTATTTCCTGATCATAGGGCTGATGAGGATGAGGAGGGTTAAGAGCAGTTTTTAGGGTTAAGCATTTCATCTTTTGCTCTAATGCAGACAGGAATGTGAGCCACAAATGATTCTAGCACGACTTGCCCACTCCCACCTGTTTGAGCCCAATTAGGGCGTAAGATCACTCAGACACAAGACTGGTTTCAGAAAAGTCATATGATCTAAACACAAGAAGGTAGAACTTAATTCACGCAGTCAGTCAGGAAGGGTGGTTCAGCGTTGGCCATAATAAAGACGTGTGAGATCATATAGCTACTTCCTTGAACAGGCTGGATTGCTGTCTCTTCAATTTCTGCTCTAAACATCTCCACATGGCATTTTGGAGAGGAAATGACTGCAGAAGCTGACACAGTCATTGCTCTCTTGTGTTGCTTCAGGCACTTCTCGGCATGGATTCACCAAGGGGAAATCATGCTTGATTAACCTGATAGCCTTCTATGGTGGAATGACCAACTGGATAGATGAGGAGAGAGCAGCGGATGTCGTCTATCTCGACTTCACCAAGGCTTTTGACACCGTCCCCCACAACATCCTCCTGGGCAAGCTCCAGAAGTGCGGGATAGATGAGTGGACAGTGAGGTGGATTAGGAACTGGCTGGATGGCAGAGCCCAGAGAGTGGTGATCAGCAGTGCAGAGTCTAGTTGGAGGCCTGTTGCTGGCGGTGTCCCCCAGGGGTCAGTCCTCGGTCCAGTTCTGTTCAATTTATTCATAAATGACCTGGATGAAGGCACAGAGCGCTCCCTCAGCAAGTTTGCTGATGATACCAAACTGGGAGGAGTAGCTGATATCCCAGAGGGCTGCACTGCCATCCAGAGGGACCTGGACAGACTGGACAACTGGGCGGTGAAAAACCTCATGCAATTCAACAAGGCCATGTGCAAGGTTCTGCACCTGGGGAGGAATAACCCCAGACACCAGTACAGGCTGGAGACCAACCTTCTGGAGAGCAGCTCTGCAGAGAGGGACCTGGGTGTCATGGTGGATGACAAGTTGACCATGAGGCAGCAGTGTGCCCTCGTGGCCAAGAAGGCCAATGGCATCCTGGGGTGCATTAAGAAGAGTGTCTACTCAGCCCTGGTGAGGCCACATCTGGAGTATTGTGTCCAGTTCTGGGCTTCACAGTACAAGAGCAATGTGGAGCTGCTGGAGAGAGTCCAGGGCAGGGCTAAAAGGATGATCAGGGGCCTGGAACATCTGCCCTGTGAGGAGAGGCTGAGGGAGCTGGGCCTGTTCAGCCTGGAGAAGAGAAGGCTGAGAGGGGATCTAATCAGTGTCTAGAAGTACCTCAAGGGAGGCAGTGAGGAGGATGGTGCTGGCCTCTGATGCAGTCCTGTGCCACGTGCTATAGGTGACCCTGTGTGTGCAGAGGGGTTGGACTAGATGACCTCTAGAGGTCCCTTCCAACCTTAAGCGTTCTATGATTCTATGATTCTATAACTATAGAAGCAATCAAAAGGGACTGTCCTGGCCCTGCCTTGTTATCTGCTGGGTTCTCAGTTTGGAGGAGGGGAAGGTTGAGGACCATGCTGAGAGCTCAGTGCCCTCCCATCTGCTCATTTTGTGCTGTTCAGCACCATGCCTGAACATTTGGAGACACTGGGAGGACTACCATCCCATGCTAGCCATGTTAATTCATTGGTGGTGCCAGTTCACCTGGTCATTGGTCTAAGCCACAAATACAGTGATCTACACCACTTTAGTTTCCTCACACTCAACTTCTAAACTTCTCATTATTAGTGTTAATCAGTCCTACTGAGTTGTGCCATAGACTCCTTAAATACTAGTTCTAATGCCTGATTCATGCAATATGCTTTTTTACTACTCAAGCCCCATTTTAAATTTTAAGTTCAAATTCTTTGCTCTCCTACTTTGCACAGCTTTGATTTCCCCATGTAGAGAGGTGTGCCCTTTGTGCAAAAAAAAGAGGCAACAATTTTCTAGAACAAGCCCCATATCTTTCAAGTGTTACAGATACTCCTTTGTTTCATCCAATGACGTCTAAATACACAGCTCAAAAAAATTCTCTTTAAATTTTGATTAGTTCATTAGAAATATTTGTTAATTAGGATCCTAAAAGCCACACTGTAGCTCTCTGCCTTAGTATGCAATTGTTTTTTTGATCAGCCACCAGGAAGCCTGTGACTTGGAACTGGGTGCTGCAGGCCATTGCAGAGTGTTGGGATTACTACTAAACCTGAATGTTATATTGCTATGTACTGGTCTTTTGCTGTGTTCTTGGTCTTGGTATCAGGGCTGTGTGACCTGTCAAATTTTTCTGTCACTCTGTGGCAGTGGTGGGAGGCAGGGGAGGCCAGATTTAGATTTTGAAGCTTTGGTGGTTCTTGTGGTCATAACTGTGGTGCTTTGTAGTGATTTTCAGAAGGAGGAGTAATACCTGATTAAAATTAGACATATTCCAGCTCAGCCCATAATACCTATTTTACAAAAAATTATAAAATCTGAATGGCACATCCAGACACTATATGATCCAGCTTGGCTGCTGTCCTCACCCATCACCATACATATTGTGTGTACTTTACTACATCTGGTAGGTACTCTGCTAGCCTCAAGAGTAAATCGTTTCCAGGACAGCATCTACTGTACTTTTAAATGAGTGTCTGATTAATGGCAAAGCCCTGTGAATAAACCATTTTTGATGTCTTTTCTGTCTTATTTAATAACACTGCTGCCGAAATCATTTGTCCTTTCTTGACAAGACTGATGAAATAGTCTGAAGAAGGAAGATCTTGAACAACCACAGTGAAAACTCTGATAAGCAAGGTAAGGGCTGAAAAAGCATTCCTCATTCACCAGGAGAAACTGAGTGACAAGAATTCAAGATGCTGTAGATGACAGTGCTAGAAGAATGTAGAAATACTTATACTGCTGATCAGAAATTTAAGAGGAGAAAAATTGAGACATACTATTCTGGCTCCCATGTTAATCAATTTTTATCATTTATATTTTATCTAAAAGTACAAACCATTAGGCATTAGCACATAGCTGAAATAGGCTTCAGTTTGCTACACAGTAGAGATTATTTTCCTGTTCTCAATAATGAACTTTAAATGTACCATATCAAGTGAAAGCTGATAATTTGTTTTCTGAAGTATTTGTGTGCATGTATGTGTAGGGGGGCCGTGGTTAGATGGCATGTCTGAGGTGCCTGTTCTCTTCTCTGTTGTATATTATTTACAATGTGGTGTTAAGAGTGTAGTATTGTAGCACTGTACAAAGCACTGGGAGTGCTACTTGGGAATATTCATGGCAACAGATTGTTTGTAAGCAAAAAAAGGAATTATTTTCAGCATTTTCTGGATCAAATACAGCATTATTGAATTTGTAAATCTAGTTTGTCTGTTGTATCCTGCAAAGCATTTTAAAAGATGAGGAAAGACTAAGAGGAGAACCTGATATCTAGATGAGAGCCATATTTAAATTCTTATCCTTCATAACTGTTTCATGTCTTAGTGTGATATGTATGCTGTGCACCTACTAGTGAAGAACAAGGAGCATAATTGTCATTTTGGCCTAGGAGACAGTCATAGCTTTTTGAAAGAAGGCCTGGTCAGGTGAGCACACTGGTGACATCTGGGACTATGATCTTGTTCCTAAAAACTCCATGAAGGGTCAGAAAACCTCCAGAACATGATGTTGTTACTTGGGAAATAATGGGTCAAGCCAATGAAGGAGGATGGAGACAAGCTGATGAATGAATTCATAATGATTAATTCCTGTTCACCATTACTTTTCTTCCAAACAGATTTTGAACTAGTGAAGACCATATTGTCTAGAAAAGGGGTTAACATTATGTTTCCGTGACACTTACAATTCAGTCCTGGATGCTATCGAGCAGCTGCTATGTCTTGTGTCTCCATAACTGAAATGTAAAAAGTTATATTTAAAATCTCTGCCTTTCAATAGCTGTACAGGGTACTTTATTAAACTCATCAGGAGCTACAGAAGTTAGCAGAGTAATAGCCAAAGTAGTGCAACATATTGATTATAGTATCCATTTTAAAAATAATTGGACATTAGGAGAGGAAGTTTCTGAGTATCTTGGGATAGTACTCCAAGTCTAAAGAGATCCTATAGGAGAAACAGAAACAGGAACAATCTCTGTCTTCAAGCTAATTTCAGTGCAGTAAGCAAACCTCCTCTGAGAGAGGGATTGCTTTATACCCTGAAGTTCAAATGACTGAGTTCTTTCATTTAAAGGACAATCCAGATCATGTTAAAATGATACAGAGCATGGCTGCTGCAAGCCACCATATCCTTCATAGGTGGCATAAATAACCACATTCAACATGGATATTTTGTCTAGACTTAGACTAATTGTTGTCTCTAAAGTAGTAAAGAATGGATGGGACAGATAAAAGAGAACATAACAGCTTTTCTTCAGTTTTCCCCTCTTCCTATTGTGGTTTTCTATCTCCCTGAGTAAAAATCTCTGTAGTGTAAATTCTTAGCACAAGGGGCCTAAAATTACATATTGCCCTTAATTTTTCCTTTAAATATATTTATTTATTCCTTGTGGAATATTATTCCATACATTGTGATTACAAAACTTAGACTTGCCATTTCTTACATAAGAAGGCACATCTTGTATCAGCACAATTGTTCATCATGTCTTGAAGGGCTTATGGTTAATTCTGTGTCTGAGTTAGCTTTGACCTTTAATAATAAATGCATTCAATGTGTTCAAATATTTTTGCAGTTACTTTCTTGTGGCTGGGTACAGGGACAGCGAGGAAATTGTGCTGTATTTTTGCAGTCAGAAAGGTTTCTGCCAGTCCACCTGGTGGGAAACAAGGAAAGGTCAGAGGCTCTGGCTCCAGGTTGTTCTGCAGTGCAGATCACTTCATAATATTACATGATAAATCAGGCTGTGATCAACCTAAGGAGGTTTATAGTCCAAATAGCCAATTCAAAACAGGATCACCTCTAAGGTGAGACCAGAATGCTCAAGGCTTTATCCATGTGAGTCTTGAAAACCTGGAAAGATGAAGGCTGCACAGCCTTCCTAGCAACCTGTTCTAGTGCTTTACTGTCCTCACAGGGTGTGAGTATTTCCATATAACCAATAAGAATGATAAATGGCAGACACATTTTTGTCACTGATGACCACTGGGCTAGATCTGACACAGGAAGTGCTGCATTCGTTACCCTTTGTTATCTTCAAAACTGGATGGTTTTCTGTTATCTTCAAAACTGGATGCTTTCATCAAAGATAAGTTGTTCTGTATATCCAGCAGTTCCTTGTGGCCATAATTTAACAACCACATGAAGAAACACACTATCGCCTACATAGAGGAATTTTGGTTTTCTTTAATTTTTCTTCTGAATGTCTTTTAAGGTAAATTGCTAAAATTATGTTATGGCAATGGAGTTTATATGAACTAAAAACTCAGTGTGAGGAACTGTTTGAGGAACTGTTCCTTTTTCTAATCTTTCCAGGACTTTTAACTTCAATACTTCTGAGACATTCTTATGCCATTGACTAAACAGGTAACTTATAAAAGAACAAGAATATTCTCAGAAACAGGAGAATAACCTAGTTATACTTATGCAAAGCCATTACAATTAAAAAAAAATGATGTTTTTCATGTCCTAATGAAGTAGGCTGTTCCCTGCCCTAGAAAACCTAATAATGTTTCAAAAACTTTAGTTGCTGAGTGCTATGCCTAACAAATAAATGGACTGTTGGGCTAGGATTGCATCCTGAGCCACAGGACAGCAGCTGCATATTGAGGGTAGGGCATACAGGGACACACAGGTTGTTTTAGGCTCCTCTGATATGCAATACCGGTTGATTCCATATTGAACTCCAAACACAGTTGTATACAGCTGAGTAAACTCACTGTCCCAGCCCTTAGAAGTGGGCAGAGAAAATGTGTACATTTCAGATGACTCAGATTGGAAATAATTAATCTTTACTTACCTGCTTTTACCTGTACCTGCAAGAGATCTGGTCTGAAGTTGATTATTTGTCACTTGGCATTAGAGAGGAAAAGGAAACAGGTGGGTAGAGATGTATGGTACAAAATTTCTGCCAGGTCTTGCTTGAAGAACCATCTACCAGTGATTTACTTTGAAAAACTCCAAGATAAAAGGTCAGAAATGGGAGAGAAAGAAAATAAATATTTATTTATACCTGCATGCCCCAGATCAAAAGCATGAGAAGAGGATTGTGCATATGTTCTAAAAAGGCAAAGCAAAAATAGCTTTGTCTTTTTTAGTGCTATGGAAAGTTACTGAGTGATTGTTTTACTGTTGCATTGAGATTGCTGTTCAATACATGTGTTGTTTATATATTTTCAGGAACAACTTGATCTTGTTATTTAGAGAAAGGGGAACATGACATAGTGATACTTTCTTCTAGCTTCATCTTCTTTTGTGTGCTATTCCTACTTGGCATTAACCAAGGTTATGAGTTTACTAGGGCAAGACTTCTTCTTTTGGCTTGAGGTGGCCACACAATGTAGCATAGCGGGGGTTTGGATTTCCAGAAACACTTGAGCATGGTTTTATCTTTGTGATAAAAATGTGTAGCGACTGTTTGTAACAAGTGATGCCCAAAGATTTTAATTCAACTGGCAAAAGGATTCAGGATATGAGGTATAACTGTGATCTGATTCTATGCACATTGCCCCCACTTTTGGGAGCTACAGGGTTGTACTCTCAGAGTTTGTCTGAAATGCAGATGCTGGCTAATTACACAAAACAAAGAGGTTTGACTTGAATGAAAATTTAAGAAAAAAGGAGTCTTGTGTAATGCCCACACAATTATAAAAAGGCTTTGTCTGAAAAAAAAAAAAAAAGAAAAAAAAATGAATGTGTTTCCTCACTAAGGATTTTCTTTGTAAAAAGAACTGAATGAGTGCTAGAGTGGAGATAAAAATACAGATAAAGAGAAAACAAATAACTGTGCACAGCGGAAAAGAGAGATGTGGATATATTCATCATGTGCCTGTGTGGGTAGCAACAACTTGACAACAGCAACGATGATATTTCCACCATTGGGAGTCCACAGAGAAAGTCTGCAGCTCTTCTCCCCATCCCACACATTTCTGTGTGAACTGTCACTGAGTTCCTCATGGTTCCTTCCTTCCCTGCTCAGGAGGTGGGTGGTACTTTGCATCATGCCATGTCGACAGTCAACAACAACCATGCACAGGAACATGTGCTTGGTAGAAAAAGTGAATAAAATTGGGACAGTTTGATAGTTCCTAGGAAGATCTGGATTATAAATATGGCTCATCATGAAACAGAAAAATAGCTATTCTAGCTGATTACTTAGCTAGTGAAAGCTAGGAACCTTGAGAGTAGATTACTATATATTTTTTTGTTATCTTCTTGGGATTTTCATTAATCCTTTTTGATGAAGATCACAATGATCATATTTTTCTTTTGATGTAGAGTGCTTTTCTTTCTCAAAACTGCAAAGCAACTTCAAACACTTCACAAATTTTAATAATCTTTGAAAATATTGTTCACCCACATTTTCAGTATTGAGTTTTGACTCAGTTGAAAAACAAAGCTGGCATGTTCTACTGAGATTGCTATTGTACTAAAAAAACCCATTCATTTAATTTCAGTGTTCAACTGGGCTAGCCAAAGCTTTATTTTAAGTAAACACTGAAGATAATAATTCTAAATAGGAAATAACCCGGAGAAAAAATGTCTCTAAAAGCTTTCTTTTTAAAAGTCTTTTTTGATGAATATGTTTTCACATGAAGTGCTCCTTGAAATCCCTGTTACAGAGAAGGCTGCAGCTATGTCAGTGTGAATGGATAGAGTCAGCCATGGGTTTGGCTTCCAAATGCTCCCAGACAACTAGAAAGCTTCAGCACTGAAACTGCACAGGGAACTGCAAGGATGAACTGAAGGATCTGATCTTTTACATGGAGCCATCTGCATGGCTCTTGCACAGATACAAAAATTCAGGTATGCAGTGCCCGGACAATCGACCTCTAAACAAAAATGGTGGAGAGCCATAAGAGTACAAGGCGGCCAGATGCAGAAGGTCCATGTGACAGGGAGAAGGAGATGTCAGTAACTGTGTCCAAGAATCTACTGGCAAACAAATATGCATTTGTTTTTTAGCATTTTTTATCCATGAACAGTAATAGCTCCTATCATCTTTATCAAAGCATCTACTTTAGCAATGCAGTGCAACATCCACAAATTTACTACCTAATACTGATTTGATGGGTTGGAAAAAAAAAATTACTTTCTCTTTTGTAGACATGTTAGATGATGGCTTGATTTTGAGGATTAACTAGAGAGAGAAGTGATGATGTATTTTAAACAAGGTTAAAATCTGTGTGCTTCTTGGCATGACTTGAACAACTAGAACCTATAGGAAGAAGACTTTAATCTTTGGATCAGAAATAAAATGCTGCATTGTAGAAGATGAGGTTTGTAGCCTTGTGGCTGTTGGGTTAAGGGATAGAATTATATTTATATTATGATTTTGATAAAAAAAAATCTGGATGGTAAACTGTCTAAAAAGTTTTTCTTTTATGTTAGCTTTGGATGAGGTTGTGGAAGACGGATGCTGATGAACTCCTCTCACACCATTTTGAAATATAATTAAAAACAAAAATAAAGCACAATAAGGAGCCAGGTATTTGTGTTAGAATTCAATCCATTTCTCCCAGCGTATACTCCTAGACTTGATATATTTTTATCTTCTAGATATCATGAAGGTAAGGACAAGGAAAGACTTCATATGATCTTCATGGGGAGATTTATTACTATCAGTTGGGCCTATCTGAACTGAACTTTACTGATGTCCTGTCAAATCCAAATTTATCCTAAGGCTATCTATATGCCCTTTTCTAGTCTTGATGTTATTTATGCATGATATTATATACGATCCATACAGTTCAATACTCTTTACAATCATGGTAAAATTTTTGTGGAGAGAGAAGATAATGGCTACCACAATAGCTTCTCTTCAGCCTTACGTGTGTAAGAATATTAAATAGCTAATCTAATCTAAGCTAATAGACAGACCAGCACTGTCTACTGTTTTCTGATTTGCTTTGGAAAATTTGAGATATTGCCCTAAACGATATGGATTCCAGCTTGTTCTTCATCTGAGAGAACATTTATGAGGAATAAAAGTACTTTATCTTTTCTACTTTTTCAGAGGACTTCTGGGCTTTTTAAAAGAACTAGAGTGAATGCATGTACCACAGTGAGAAATACTCATCCTTCAATAAACCCCTTCCAAATTGCATTTTTGCTTCAGTCTTTCTAGAAACTGAAATAGCAGTCACTATGGTTCTGGAAGGCTAGATTTCAGTCATGCAACATTTCTTTTGGGATGGAAGATTTGGGGGTTCATATGCAAGAAGTTACCATTCATACTAGTTCTGTTCACAGTGGATAGCAGCTCCCCCTTGTTATTTTGTCCAAGGTAGCAGTTGATTCAGGGTTACAGAGTTTCAGGGCTCTGGTCTGGTAGACACTATGCCAATGAACATGTTCCTGTGTCAAGGGACTTATGCCACAGATGTGAGAAATGCCTTGCAGCCTTATGGGGCCAATATTCTTACAGTCTTTGTTTTTCTATGCAAGCTGAATTTAGGGTTTCAAAAGGGATCATCACTCAGACATTTTAACTGTTCTCTATAGAAGTCTACCTCTCTATCCTAGCTGTGAAAGAAAATTTCCTTTGGGAACTGGAGTTAATCTCAAAGAACACTCTTGTATGTATCCAATCTGGATACAGGAGAAAGGAGGCACTCAGGAAGGTAGGAGATGATAGGAAGTGCTCCCAAATGGAAGTTCTCATCCTATGTACCGGGTATAGCATGGCATGGGAATCTCCCCCAGCTCTCCACTCCTGTACCATGTAGCTATCATAGCACAGAATGGCTTTTCTTTTCTCAGAATACGAGGCTGACAATGTGAGGTCCTGCCCAGTTCAAGGAGTCTGTCTATGCAGAATGAGTGGGACATTGTCATCTTGCAACTTCTCATTTGTAAAGTGTTGAGTTCATCATAATTTTGATGCAGAAGACTATGACTGTGACTCTTTAATAGTAAAAGTGTTCTGAAAATATGCTGAATAATCTAAGATTTTTATGCTGGGTTGTTTACTCTTCCTATGTTTGAGGAGTAGCTGGGTACCAGAAGCTACTGGACTTTCAGCATGGAATTCATATTAATCAGCTTCAGTCATCCATCATACATTTGACTGTAAGTGAGCTAATAATCCAGACTCTCTTACAGACATTAAAAAATGAATAAGTACTTCTAGGATGCAGTTCATCTAATCTTAGTATAGATATTCAATATAAATGAGTTCAGTGATTCTCTACAAATATCCATTTCTCTACAGTAAGTATAACATGAATTTAGGCAACTAACTTCAAAGTCTAAGGTTAGGTAATATAAATTTCACCCAAAAGTGATCAGGTTCTCTTTTAAGTTCAGCATACCGCACTGTGAAATATGCTTTAATACTCCCTTCGCTACCATATTTCTGCCACTTTGGAAGATGTCAAACATTTAATGGAGAAAGGAGGTATGATTTATATAGTCTAAATGGCATCCAAGAGGCTTTCACATTACAGGGAAAAATATATGAAGAATATTCCTGAAAGAAGGAAATGAAACTGAAGTGTCTTTTCAGTTATATAAAAAGCTGTCAGTATGCCAGGGAATGAAGCAGCAAAGACTCAAAAATTACTAGAGAAGAAATACTATTGCTACTGAAATCCATTCATCACTTCATCAGAAGCATTTGTGTTTATGAGTCAAGTGACTATGTGACCAAGCTGCTCCATGCTCAGAAAAGAAGCAGAGCAGTAACTGGGTGCTTCACCAGACACCCTAGCCTGATTTTCTAAGGAAACACCATATCCATGAGCAGGCTGCCCATCGTCCTCTGCTTTTTTTTTTTTTTAGTTCACATTAGCATTTGAAGCTACATATCCAAATATGTGGGGAATGGGTCATGGTGCCAAAACTCCTCCACTTCTGCTGAAGCCCTTGCCCCATGTGAGTGAGTCAGAGTGTGCTGCAAGACTGTGCTACTGTGATGAGGTGGGGACCGGCAATGCCGACCTGGGGCTACTTCAGAGCCTCGTTAGGGGGGCTCAAAGGGGAGCATATTTCATATACGGAGCAGGAGACTTCATAAAGGTTTGTGTTATAAAAGGACAAGGAAACAAACACAGAATGTTATCGATAGGAATTGTGAACAAGCTCCCTTTTACTTTGGCACCGATACCATTTGGGTATGGTGGCACCCAGAAGTCCTGCCAAGACCTAGACCTAGATGTCTACAACAGAGTAACCTGCTGCACCAAGGACATCATGGTCTGACCAGAAAATAGGCTGGGCAAAGAATGAACTATGTCCAGTGAGCTAGTAGGGAACTGAGGCAGAGATAAATCAGAGCATAGTATGTCCCCACAACTTGGTAATCTAACTCTCCAAGGGTTACTTGCAAATTCAGTAGCTTACACAGCCTGATTTTGCAGCTGATATTTCTTTTCCTTTGTTCAAAGATCTCCATCAATATCACCATTTTAAGAATTTTAAATAAAAATACTCAAAACTGGACTTTCTTCTTATCTATTGCTCAGAAATAAGACAGAAATATCAAGTTTTTTTTAATTATAACTCCTCATTTTCTCAAGTTTCATTGACATAGTTTGTCCCAAGTCTTATTTATGATATTCTCATGAATATTTAGTACGTGATCTAAGCTAAGTTATAGTAGAACTTGCATTGTCAGTTATAGTTACATGGAATTAACTTAACCAGATTAAATGAGTAAGAGAAGAATCTATAGTGCCAGACCACCTCTCTTGAACTTTTGCGTATTTGTGCAGCTAATCTCTTCATTGGATTTTATCAGGAATGCTTGCATATCTATCCAGCTTAAATATTTTCAGCTATAGTCATAGTTCTTTTTTCTCTGTATGTTTCCAGACCTCTGTGGAGCAACATATATACTTTCATTCTTGGAAAACACCATGACAAACAAATCCTATGGAAAAGAGCAGTATGCAGAGCACAGTAGGAGACAAACAATGTGCTTACATTAGTACTCAAGCCGCTACCATCCTACAAAATTGCTTCTGTGAATAGTTCCATTTTTTGTTCTTCATTCATTTCAAAAAGAAGGAACGACTGAAAATGCCCCTAACTGGCCTGGAGTCATGCCAGCCTGTGAGGCCATTGTTTGCAAATCTCCATCAGGCAGAGCACTGGGTGGCACTGAACCAAAGCAAGGCACTTGTAGGATTTATGCAAGGGCATGGAATTTTCCACTGATCAAGACAAGTTCAAAATCATCCAAAAGGCATACTTTGGTAGGCAGCCATAAAAATAACATCATGATGTGCGGAGTAACATTCAACTAAAGGTTAATGTAATTACCAGGAAAAAAAAAAAAACAAAACACAAAACCTCTGCTAATTACAGGCCGTCCTAGCTTTCAAAGCTATTATAATCACATTGCTTACAGAAATGCAGCTAAAGCTCAGCTAATGCAGTCTATTATTTGTGTGTATGTGATACCTTGACTCAGCTCAAGAGTCCTCTGAAAAGTATGTAAAACAATAATTTTATTGCTTCAAGGGTGCGGGACCTGGCAGGGTCTCAAGTGCTTCTTTTACAGAAAAGGAAGGGGCAGGAGCAAAACAGATGGCTGAGAATGGGTGTGAAGGAGAGAGAGCAAAGCCTACTGCAGCTATTGCTTCCACTGCCGCAGGAGAAGAAGGACCTCTGCTTCTCCCTGCCCTCTGTCCATGGCCCTAGGGTCCATCCCTTTCAGCTGTCCAAACCTCAGGCTTAGATAAAACAGGCAGTGGAAGCATACTTATTTTGCTTCTCCCAATACCTGCCTAGTTCAAGTCTTTAGCTACTTATTAAACACAGAAGAGGGCCTAGCCTACAACAAATCAGGTATTCTGCAGTGTAACACAGAGCCTCAACATGTTAATACTTAAACACACAGGCTAAGTGGGAGAAAAGTATTACAACAAATGCTGTGGCATACTTCCGAGCAAGTTTCTTGCAGTCCAAACACTTCCAAAGATTAAAAAAAAAGGTGCTATACACACATAAAAATGTGTTTACATGTCTACAGTTTTTTCCTTGATCTTTCAGCTGAAAAGATGTGAATACAAAGGGGGAAAACAAATAAACAAAAAACACACATGTGGGCACTAGGGTTTCAGTGGGAGCTTGTAACTAGCATAAAGGTTGGGGATTAGCTGTTGTGCCTGAGAGTCAGAGCCAGGCAGACACACCAAATGGGCTTTGCTCATAGCTATGGCCCTGGAAGAGCTTAAGGGATGATTTGGGCCCAGAAAATACAGAAGAAGCATCTGGGAGCTGTGATAAAAAAGGACTTCCTGTTTTTTGATTTTCTGGTGTTCAGGAAAGCAAGATTTCTTCATACATACTTTGTAAATGATCACATAAGTCCAATGAAACACTTATGGCCTGCTTTCAACACTTATGTCCTCATGATATTAACCAAAGGAGTTGAATACCTTCGAACAAGTCAGGTGACTCACTACTGTTTAGGTATCCTCTTCCGCTTGCTCCAGGAGTCACTACTGTGATTGCATTTTGGCTTGAGCGACTACATTCCCTTTTCTGAATTTTGCATATATTTTAGATTAGTTATGAAGCATTCTGTATTTCCAGTCTTTAACCTGTAATTTAGAGACTACTATGAGCTAAAAAAACAACTGTTAGCAATTACATCCTTAACTGACTTTATTTTAGCGATGGGTTAAATTACTGGGAGCTGCTGGGAAACATTTTGGTACCCCTCACTTCTCTTTCGTGGACTCTTTCCAATTTCTCTGCCCCGCCAGATGTCCCCAGGAAGCTGCTGCAGCAGAAGCAGTGGTAGCAGCACCCTGCAAAACACACTGCACTTGTCCTCCAAGGTGCCCCCACACTCAGAAGCATGACAGAGAAGCATGAAAGAGAGGACATCTTTGAGTAAATGTAAAAAATCCTTCCCAGTAGAAAGGCAAATTCAAATCAATCTCAAGCAGGTTTGATTACAAGCAGGTGCTGATGTATGGTGGAGAGGAAACAAAATGTTAAATAACAGATTTTCCTTTGCAATTTCCCCACAGTTTCAATGCTCCCTAGACTGCTATATTTGAAATAAATGTTTGCACATGCAGGATTCAATCCTAGGGATGAAAGCTGATTCTGATTCACTGCTGTGCGGCTGCTAAAATCCCGTGAAGATCTTAGTGCTTGCAATAACAAAATGGATATACTGGAGGAGATTGAATGCTCTGCTCTGAGGAATTCCACACTTCCCAGTACAGGATTACATTCCCCCATCAAGGGCCCAATGTTCCAGTTTGAACTCACCCACTTATTTCCAGATCAAGTCCACTACGGAGTTCGCTGACATTTGGTGCTGTTTAGCCCCAGGCAAGGAGCCGTGAGGGCTGCAGCTGCAGCTGAATCAAACAGAGATGGAAAGGCAGCGTGAAACGTTTCCCATAGAAATCTTTGCAATTCCAACGGGGTTGTCAGACTTTAGAATGTCAGAAATTAATCTGAAACATAAAAGTAAAAATGATGTTTTTCCACTATCAGTATGCACCACATCAAGCCTCTGTTTATTTGCATACAGATATCCTGCATTTTTTACAATATGCTTCATAGATTTATTTGCATGCTAACAAGCCTGATGTGTATCACACTGCTAGTTTGCCATCTAGTGGTATAGTCTAGAACAAGTTCTACTTTGTATTTCAGTGAAAAAAATCCTCACAGATGTCTAGCACAAAAGCGCGCGAGCTGATTTTTTGTGCTATTTGATTTTAGAAATCTAGCAGCAAAACAAAGTCCATTGCTGTCTGCTCATCCACCAGCAATCAGCATATATTGTCAGACTTCCCACGTGGTTCTCCACAAGCAGATATTAGCTCAGAGGGGGGACAAATTAGGCACTCCTCAAGCGGACCACCGATAGAGATTCGATTACTGATCCTCGTCTTAGGTCTTACTGCTTTCAGTGGCACTCTGGCTTTTTGCCAAAGGCACAAATGTGACAACAAAATGAACCTGTTCTTATCCAAGTATCAAGGAATCTCAAAAAGCAGAACTTGGATGGTATTTCAGCAGGCACTGTCCGACAATATGCCTTCCATGAGAAGGCATGTCAAGGTAGATTCAGTGAAACCTCAGAAAATCTTGACAGATACATGTTCAGTCTGTTCTACAAAATTTTCCAATTCTGCTGATTTCATAAATCTCTCCAGGCATCGTACTGCATTAATATAATTGCTATTAGAAAGTGGTTTTTAATGTCTAAACTGCTAGAACTTTGAACCTGTCTTCTGATCCTGGTCTTCTCTCTGCCCAGGAAATGGAGAACAGTTGCATTACTTCCATCTTTGCAGTAATCTTTTAAATAACTAAAGACTCCTATTATGCCTTTTAGTTCTTTCTTCTCTAGATTAGAGAAACCTAATTACCATTAAGTTATTTTCTTTTAAATCTTCACTGTAGTTTTTTCTAGCTTCCAGATTTTCTCCACCACTTTCTTGAAATAAAGATTTTTTTGAGTGAGTATTCATTAATTATAATTTAAAAAACAGCTCCACAACTTGGTCTAACGAAACGGAACATTCTTTCATGGAATAATATTATCACTTTCTTTCCTTGCTAATACAGTCATATGCATGCATGTTTCAAGGATGAACAGTCATTAGGAACATTTAAAAATCTTAAAACCGTCCTCTAATGCTGGCTCTTGCATGTTATATTTGTAAGTACTTATAAACAAGAACTCTTTGTAGTTTACCAGATTTTGTACCTGTATGTTCAAATGGCTTGTTGATGTGCAGATCTCAAAGTCTGTTTGCTTATTCTAGTTTCACTAATCTCCTTTTTGTATATCGTTAGAGACTAATTAATTTATTAAAAACAAAGGCCTTCCAAAATCACTAGTTTGAGATAATGTAAATATGAACATATGCATGCTTCACACTGAAGGGATAAGAAAAGTTTCTGACCATTTTCTTTGGTGTTGTATCTAGCTTCCTGGGCTATTCAGATCTTCTTCTGTTCCTGGTCTGATGCACTCAGGCTATTTGACCTTCCTATGCTGTAGAGGTGGGTCCTGCCTGATGTCTGAGGCCATTGCAGGTTTCCCCTTGCTTCCCTGTGGTGCCCAGGAGCTGTGCAATCCTGGCACCTCATGATATCTGTAGGATTATCCCCTGCAAGGATTCGGTTTAAAAAAGATTAAGATATCAAGGAAGCCAGGTTGGATTCTGCCATAAGCAGCAACCCATCACCTGCAGTTGCTGGACATACACTTGCTTTTGACTTTACTGTGACAGAACATATAAGAATATTTTGCCCTTCTCCCCCATTTCCCCAAATGCTTCTTCCTCCATTATATATGATAGGTGTTATGGGTAGCAGTTGCCTGGGTGCTGGTTATTTGTTGTTGTGAAGAGACAAGCACATCAGCACCAAACTCCCATGCAGGAACACAATCACTAGTGTCCAAAGCCACTACTCCGTGTCATTTCAATAGCTGGTATAGCGGCATACTAAGCCAAACAAGGCACTGCAGACGTTGGGCAATTTGGATCAGCCAGTCATTTGGTTTAAATAGAGAAGAAACAAATGAGTGGGAAGAAGGAAAGGAGTTTGCTTTGAGAAAATTTGTCTTTGTGAAAAGTCTCAGATGTAAAACTTCGCAGAGAGAAGGAAAATGGAGAGACTCGTTTTTATCTCTTTGTATCAAAAGGGCAAACAAACATTTTCAGCTGATTCAGAACTTAATTTTCTCACCCTGACTACAGCAGTAGTTAGAACAGAAAACTCACTTCACAAATTGTAGGACTGAATCTGTGAATGAAGAGGGATGTTAAACGCACGTGATATGAAGCTACGCTCATCATCCTATGCATTCACTAAGGAGCAAAATGGGAAGGAGAGGGGAGTTGGACAGCCACTTGAGGAAACAAATGCTGGTAAATGAAGGGGGAAGTTTCAGTTCAGTGCAAATTCATTTCATATGGGCAGTTCATTTATTTTGCAGGTTTTATGTGAAATGGACTGCCGCTCTATTTTTAGGGTGTTTTTCAAATGGGCAATAACAGGGTAGTGAAGAAGGCTGGCAAGGGAAGTAGTAGTGTGAACAGCAGAATGAGGACCGCTTCTGAGGAGCATGAGTCATCCAGAAGGATAAAAAAAATTCAGAAAAATTGCTGGCAGCTTAAGCTTGTTTGGAAGTAATATGGGAGGCATAAATACGATGTTGAATGAAGTGAGCTGTATGTTTGGCCTCAGAACTGACAGCAATGAGTTGTAGACCTTGCACTTTGCAGAAGAGCAGCTGTGGTGTGATTCACCTTGATCCTTTTCAGTACAAATCAGTTCTAGAGAACTGGGAATTTCCTGCAGGGAAAAAAAGCCGGGATGAATCCTCTGTACAAAACACTATGCCACTATACTAGGGAAGGCAAACAAACCACTAGAACAAAACAAAACAAAAAAATAGTTACAGTGCAGGCATGATTTCTTCCTAGAAAGCATAGAAGGGAAGTGATGGATGGAAAATAAAGTCTTTTCTTGTGGCATGAACATGGCACCATTGGGAATAGCTTGTAAGAGATGGTGCTAATAAGACAGTAAGTTATATTAAAATCTATGGCAGATCCCTCAGGCAAGTTGCTGGCAAAGTAAAGCTAGAAGAGCTGATGAGAGAAAGAAGCAGTAAATGTGATTGCTCTATGTGGTGTAAATTTCTCTCTCAACAAAAGGAAGTCAATATATTTGCATCCTTATATATTTTAGTATCTAAGATTCAAATATATATTCAAGATATATGGAGTGACATTCAAAGAAGTCATCAAGCTGCTCATTAAAATGAGAACAGATGAACATTGGTTTTCTTTTTGTTCATTTTGGAGGGTTGTGGGCTTGTATTATTCAGCACTGGGGAAAGAATATGGAAATGTGATCTTCCAAACATGAACCTGAAAGGCAATTCTCAAAAGTTCCATTTGGCAAGAGAGTTAGCAAATACCTGACTTTAGGTATACGAGCAGACAGATTGATAAAATGGGATTGGCCTACCCTATCAAACTGAGAAAAAGTAGGAATAGTTTCTCTTCATGGACTTACTTCAGTATGCTTTTTTGATTTTGATGTATTTTCAAAAATCTGAGGAAAATTTAAAGATTTTCTTTGGAATTCAATTAATTGTGCTTCTAGTTTTCCTTTGCACCATTCATAACTGCATACTATAATGCTTTTTAAATGCTTCTGAAGTTTGAAAAGTCATAATAGTCATAGAAAATGGAAATTCGGGGGTAACTAGTGAAAATCTGACCTTTTTCAATTTAATTCAAGTTTTATTTTACCTTGGAGTATACTCCTGAGAAGTAGTGTTGCAGTGTATAAAGTGGTTATATGAAAATTAAAATAAGAATGTTTCTTTAACACCATGTAATTTATATTCTCATCTTTTTAGGCTACTGTTTAGGTTAAAGTTTATTCAATTCTAAAAACATCCCCAATTAATATCCCCAGTTTAATTATGAGTAAGCTGACCTATCAACACTGGCCATTCAAAATCATATAAAATATTCAAAATTATATAAAAGACCTATCAAATAAACATATTCAGCATTTTTAAGCACACTGCTTAATTAAATGGAAACATATTAAATACCCAAGATAGATACCCTTTTAAAAAACCTGATTTTTAGAAGAGAAGGCTTTATAACAATCCAAATGGCTCTGTTTGTTAGCATTTATCTATATGTTGATTGGTTACTATTAAAAAATGCCTTTACCATCGCTGCTTTGCACTATGTTACTCCATTTTGTTGCCAGTATTTTTCATTCGCTTCTGAAAAGTCCACTGTGATGTATTGTGGTTGTTGGATCACATATATGTCACAGCTCAGAATCTGTGGTTAATGAGTGAATCTTTATCTAGACCTAGATAAAGCAGCAGTCTCAGTCCATGCTACTTCACATCAAAGAGACCTCAAACCAGGACATTTGGTTTATATTTTAAAGGTATCTTGCGAGTGTCTGCATCCATTGCAAGAAGTTGATCCCAGAAGTTGCTGAGGTAACAGCTATGGTTTGGTGAAAAGAGAACAGGAAAATCAGAACTGCTGTATCCATTACCCTGAGGGGAGGAGACTTATAACAACAAGCAGAACAAAAGGTCATCTTTCCATATTCAATACCAGTTGTGAATGAACCTGCATGTTCACCTGAATGGTATTCAATACCAGTTGGCTGATCTGGTAACTGAATGAACCTGCATGTTCACCTGAATGGTGTTATCCAGAAGGAAAATAAAACAAAAACAAACAAACAAAAAAAAACAAAAAAAAAAACAAAGAAAAAAAAAGGGGGAAGAAAAATTATTAGACCTTGATGTCTATACCGTACAGACTTTAAAGACTGGAAATATATTCGGCATGAACTTTACATACTGTGTCTACAAGTACCAAAAGGCATTGAGAGGGAAGAATCCTCTTTACAACACAGCTCAGTCAACCATGAACTCTGATCTCAGTTAAAAATGATAGAAATG
>NW_010576476.1:29319-80621 GCF_000705375.1 Tinamus guttatus
TGACCTTGTTTTCTTGTATTCTGTTTCATCTCACAACACAAGAATGTGGTGGAGCTTCTGTAGAGGGTCTTTCTGAAGCGCTTGCTTTACTCAACAAGCTGACTGAATACAAATGAAATATTGTGAGTTTTGGTAGTCTGCATCTCCTACTAACTGCTTGTGTTGTGACACCAACACTCTGGAGTCATTGCATAAATATATTGACTACATCTTTTTCCCTCTTACAGGGGCATAAAAGTAGGAGGACAGAAAATAAAGAATTTGTGTGGGCTAGTACCTCCTTGAGATATTTCTCCAAATCTTGTAGGGGCTCAGAGCTAAGCACTATTATTGGCAGGAGAAAAAAAGCTGTAATTAAACAGATGGTCAGAGCTGCCTAATTGAGGGTAGATTTGATGAAAGAGATTAGAAGCTACATCAGTTATTTTATTTGAGGGAGGCCTTGAAAAATCCTTGCCTGATCTTTAAAATTTCCCTCATTATACTTAGTTATTTTGGGTAGAATAGAAATCTGAGCTAGATTTCCCAAAAACAGAAGTAGAGGAGCCATTCGGTTACTTAGTCTCAGTGCTCAGTGTGGGAGAAACAACAGAAGGATCCACCCAGGTTAAATTGCCAGCCTGGGTTCAAAAGGACTTATATTAGAACTTATGTTTTTCGTTGGTTTAAGTCAAAATGGATCAGTTCTCCTTCATCTATAGCTTGTGTTCTTGCAAAGTTGATTATAAAACGTTTTGGGAACTCAAATATTTCTGCAGCACTCTGCATTGATGCTTACTTTGGAATTGCAGCTGCTGAATCACAGGAACCAGAAGGAGCAGCAACCTGTTGCATCATTTATTTCCTAGTCTCATATTAAATTAGTCAGAGGAGACACTGTTCCAATGCGTGTTACTTTATAATCGACAGAGTTCATTATCAGGAAGTTTGTTCTGATATGAAGTTTGAACTTCAGCCAAGTTGTTGTTGTTGTTGTTGTTGTTATTATTATTATTATCTGTCTTTATGTATTTATAACATTCCAAGTGCTGTAAAATAACCCTGCAATGCTGACAGGAAAGCTCTGAGTCAGGTAGCAATGTTTTGAAAGGAAAAAGAGGTTTAGACAGTCGTCTTAATCGCAAGGAAGGAACTGCTGATTAAGGTCCTGATTTTGCCCAAGCTTAAGCACCTGTGAGAAAGCAAGTGAACTATTTGTGTGGTGCAGCAGCTTTTCTTTATCTGTGTCTTTAAAAGTGTCTGATTGCTGACACAAAAAAATACTGCCTGCTTTGTTGTCCTTACACTTTAATTTGGGAGTTGCACAGCTTAGTATTTTCCCAAAATATAAGTTCCAATATTTCACAGTCTCCATCTGTTCTGAAATAAGCAACGGGGATTCTAATACCCTCCCATCTGTACTGATATTTTTAGCCACACATTCAGGTTTGTAATCTCTCTGCCTCAGCCGAATTTCCTGGCACGAAACATAGCACTTGTTGTTTGTTGATCCAAAATTTTAACTTATGCTTGTGTGCGCATGTGGCTGTAAGCATGCACAGTGTTTTTGAGTATTTTTTCTTAACTCCAGAGAAATTATTTGAAATGCATGTGTCTACAACAAGCCTTTTTCTCCTTCAATTCAGAAGTTTCTATTATTTCTTTGTGAGTCATCTAGTTCCTAGATATCAATCAGGAAAGCACCATAAGACGGAGAAATGAGAGGAAACACAAACATGAGCTTAAATGCCACTGGGCAAGGTATATTGGTAAGTACTTTGTAAGCACAAACCAAGTTATTTTCACCTTACTATGCTCATGACTTATTTATGCAGGTTTGAATAACAAGCCTCAGGCTTAGTGATTGACAGATGACCAAAGGAGGAAAAAAATCCCAGATGAGGTTCTGAGATGTGTTCCTGTAGAAGCAATGCAGAGCAAGAGGATAAGCAAACTAGGTAACTAGACATGAGATGAAAGAAAATGAAAAAATAGGGTATTCACTGAATAAGAACATGTAATCAGGGGAGAAATGCCTCCTGTTTTCAGAGCTCTTAACTGCTTGCATGGCACTTCATTCATTCTGCTGAAACTGTCTAGGCTGTCCATGTTTAGGACAGCTGCCTATATGAAGCAGTAGCAAACAGATATTCCAGCAATTGAGATATTCACTTGACATGTGAGAAGCCCAGGGTAGATCCCCACTCCAGGACTGTTTTAAGGCAATTAGAACGCCCTGGCACTCTCTCTTCCAGACCTATGGAGGTAAGTTCTATATATCAGATAGTGCAAACAATCCTGCCTTGTGGATGCTCTATAACCACTTCTCAGGTGATATCCCTGGACTGCCCTGTCCCTGTCTCTGGATGCATATGCTGGCCTTAGTCTGACAGCATAGAAAGGAAACATAGATGTATGGACAGGCAGGTGGTGTAGAGGTCCCTGGGTTGGATAATGAGGGGTGTGTAATGCCTCCTATGGAGCACACCAACCTTCAGCTTGGCTACAGCTACTTACTGCCTAAGCCCATAGGGTAGACACAGACCAACCAGGTGCTTGGAGCTGAGCTGTGCAACAACCTTCCTCTGCTCTGTGAAAGGCATTTTGTTGGTTTTGGAGAAATCACTTGGTCTCTGTGCTTCAAATCCCCATCTTCTTATTTTAAGAGGTGATGTGAAGATACACAGTTATGATTATCATGCACTTGTGTGAGGACCTTGGTCCCTGACTGTGTAGAGATGATGATTCACTGCTGATAATAGAACTGATAACAGAGATATTCAGGCAGACAGAGCCATCCTGGCCCCAACATTAGCTCCTGCCAAATGTTTTATAGGAAGTAGCATGACCCTGGGTAATAGTTATAGAAACAACTTCCCATTAAGGTAGCTTTTTTTTTTTTTTTTTTCCCACGCAAATTAGCCACTGGTTTATACCCTGAAACATGAGTCATTGTACTCCTTTGATATTATATCACATATATCTTTGGAAGTTCATTACCAGAACCATTAGCTACTCCCTTTCCCACCCACATCCGCTAAGGTATCTATGCTGCTTTGACAGAAGTGTTCTAGCACTAAATAATGCATCAAGTAAAAATACTTCTTTTTGCCCATTTTACTGGAGCTCTTGTTCTTGTACTATAAAAAAGAGCAAGCAGATAAGTACGGTTCACCTTCTATCTATCTCCTCCTTATTTTTAATGCCTTTAATGAGTCTTCCTCCTAAAGTGAGCTCTCCTAGTTGTTTCATTTCATCCTTCTGCAGAAGTATTTCATATCTGATTCTTTTTATGGTCCTTTGCCATACCATATTTTTAATCACTGACTTCTTTCTGAGGTGGCATTGATAGACTTGCACTCAGTGTTCCGCATATGCTACTCCAATGAATGCATAGTGACATATGAATATACTTTCAGTTATTTTTCATTTAATTCCCTTATCTTTCTTGTCTTTCAACTGCAATTACTTTGAGGACCAAGGTTTTCAGCATTATGTTACACATGTGCTGAAGCTCTGTAACTTCCAGGAAATCACATGCCTGAAGAAATGATGTTGTGAATTCCATAAAATCCACTATCTTTTAGAAGCACGGGATTCTTAAAAGTACCAGGCCCTTGATTAACATAATATGAAAATATTGATTTTTCTGTCTGGCAATGGATACTATCAAGTATTTGGAGTAAAGACTTCTCAAAGAAGAGAAGAGAAACAAAGCAAATAAGATAAATTCAAATCTATGGAATGGACATGCCAATATGCCAATTATCTATCAGAATTTCTCCTACCTATGAAACCTCCCCTTTTCTTTGATTTAACACTTGAATAGTTTTGGCTTTAAATGCTACGGTAAGTTTTGAGAAGTGCAAAACAAAAACCTAACATTTGCAGAGCTTCAATTTGAGTAATTACCAGAACATTTTTTGTAAAACTATGGAAACTAGAAACGTAGAAAAAAGTATGAAGCAGTACAAGGATTGCAAGCAAATGGAATCATTTTACTTATAGCACACTCCAGATGAATTACTTGCAGCACCATGACAATAACAATACACTGTGACAAGTACTAGCCACATACATTGTGATTTAATGGATGACTTTGAAAGAAAATTTCACAAGCAAGTTGAAAAGTCAATTAGCCCAACATTTCTTAATATCCCAGATTCATGTCTTCCCTGGTGAGTGTTGGAAAAATGGAAAATGTTGCACATTTAACACACTCTCCACTAATTTAATCCCTTCAGCCTGTTCTTCTTCTTCTTCTATTTTTTTTTTATTTTCATCTTGATCTTTTACAAACAATGCTCTAATAGAGCACAAGGGAAAATGGGCATATAGAAGATTGTTATTTCAATATTACACCATGTGGGAGGAAATTATTCAGAAAAAGCTACCATGGTTTAAATTCACACTCAGCATAAATCTGCATTAACTTTCAAGTGTGGACAAGTCCTTATGCTTTGTTATCCACATAGGCGTGACCATTGGTGTGAAAACAGCAAGGAGGGAGAAAAGAAAAAAAGACAAAATAGAGAAGGAGGCTTTGAACAGGAAATATGTTTAAAGAAACAGCTGTTTTACCAAGGTGGAAAAATTCCTGTGCGTTTGATTCACAGTTCAGCTGTAAGGAGTGAGGACCTGGTGGCCTGCTCAGCAGAGACTGATCTCTTACCAGAGACAGCATTGCCATCCCATTGCAGTGCTGACCTTGACCACTTAACACAACTCTGCTTATGCAGCAAGACTATCCAGAGACTACATGTCTTTGCTTGACATGATGTTGTGCTGTGTAGCTGTATTCTCTGCTGCCATCTTGTTAAACTCAACATCCTCTCTGCAATGTTGCAGTCAAGCCTGTAAATCAGGAATTCATGTAAGAAAAAACAATGGAGAGAGTTTCAATGGGATCATGTTGGGTCTTGAGAGCCTGTAATGAATATTGAACTGGTCACAGTGCTGGTCAGCTGAAGATATTTCTCTGTGTTCACATCCAACCTTTTCCCTCTGTAGTGTAATCGCAACTGTGGTTTTGGGGGTCTCCTCAGTTGAAGTTAAGCAAAAATAAACCCATATTGCCTTTTTTTTTTTTATTGTCATGCTTTTAACAAAAATCTCCTGATTCTGTAGTGGGAGACATTTAACCTTAAGTCTGAATACCTTAGGTCAGTAATACCTAAACTGACTCAATGGGAGCTACCACAGACTATGATTGTTTATAAGTCTTTTGACTTCATTCACATGCCAGGACATACTCATGCATGGTAGTAAGAGATTTAAAGTGTTCAGTGACTTCCTGTTTCCCCTTTTTGATGCTTATGGAATGATAAAGGCACCAGGAATGCTGTGCTGTAAATGACTACACAGAAGAAGATGAAGCAGTTGTAGGTAAGATGAGGTATGATGGAAGCCTTTTTCTTTTTTTTCCTTACTCTTGGTACAAATAACTTGGAAAGTTGTACCATTTACATACTTCCCATATATACAACAGTCTAGGAATGCCTTTCCTCTGTCACATTTGCCTTGAGGGTGGTATTTAGGATTTATGCTGGTGTGAACACGATCAGCCTTTGGCTTTAGAAAAAAATGATGGCAAAGTAAGTGCAACTTCCTGCTTCAGAGAGGAAAAGCTGAGTGGAAGATCAAAGCAGTCAAATAGGCTAATGTAGATTTTCATTTGTGCTAGAAGTGTTGGAGGATCTCTGTTTATACTTTGGGTCTTGGTCTGAAAGCAGTAGAAAATTTTGCTAGCCTTTTGAAAGGTTTAGCTTTTTATTCCTCTCATGTTAAGCCACGTAATTTCCTCTTTCCCAAACCACTAGAGGGCCCTGAAGTCCATTTTAACAAACCAGCTTGGCCTTTTGATGTGATTTTGTTTTTGAGACCTCTTGTATGTTCAGGGTTTACTGCTACTAACGCAATTACTAAATACTCTGAGTTCAGGCTCAAGGAAATAACTATATGGAGGAGAAGATGACTGGAAGGAAAGGCAAGGTCTTGTCACCAGATGACTCCCACTAGGAGGGTCATTGCTAGGAAAGGGTTACATCTCTGAAATTGGTGTGAATGGTGTCTCCCCAGCATCACCAGGTTTTCACCCATGTCCGTTCTCTTTTCCACCTGTCAGATATATATGGAACAGTGTGCTCATGTGATTGTGTGTGCAGGAGGATTTTGGTTTCATACTGGTTCACCACTGTGAAGGTATTTGCCTAACATTAAGGCAATTACCCATGTAGCTTGCCCTGTGGTTGTTCAGGAGTGAAGGAGCTCAGTTCCCTCTGGTTTTTGGAATGAAGAATGTGCAGGACAAATGCTTTCAGAAGCAACAAAAGGTTCATTTTGAGAAGTGTACCTTTCTCCTCCTATATACGGTGGGTGGGAAGGCTGTTCTCTTCTGAACTGTGATTTTTTCCAACTGTATTTGTGGAATGAAAAAGTGGATGCATATGAATTGAGGATTTCTTTTGTGCCTTCGATTATCCTGCCTAGACTCTATCTCCATGGCATCTAGGTTAACTCTTGACCTTTGGACATGTTCGGAAACACATAGTTTTAAAAATAATTCCAGAGCAATGTTCCTTCTGGCTCATTTCTCCATTTGCATTTCCTATCTCTTTCTAAATAGGCTACTATCTCACACGCCGTTGGGCCAAACAGGGCAAAACAGATTCCAATAATAAAAAGCTAAGATTGCTTTAAAAGTTCCTAAAATACAGTGACATGTATGACAGCAAGTGGCAGAATGGAATGGCTTTATTGGCATTTGCTTGAAATGACCTGTGTGATATCAGTGGCCCTGTCATTCTGGAGGAACAAGTAGCAATTCAAACAGACCTCTGTTACCTGCCAAATGTGCTGCACTTACCCAGCCTAGGCTTTTGAGGGGTTGTCACTGGATTTGAGTGAGGCATAAAGTATGTTCTTTCCCTCAGGGTTGATTTTGCCTTTCCAAAATGAATTAAACACTAAGATAAGAAATCCTGATTCAGACAAATGTATGGCTGCCAGGCTGGTGATTGTGATTAGTGATGATGAATGGATGCTAAAGAATGAAAGTTTCCTTAAGATCTTTTTGAGCAAATCTTTTTCTTATTATCAGTAATACGGAAAACACTAATATATATATGTGAGTGGACACTGGCATGACTTTGTTTATCTTATAGAAGTCTTGTTAACTTTTCATCAGGATAGAATGGGCAGGATTCACCCCAGGTAACTTTAAGTTAGTCACCTGGACACCTTCTACTATAAGCAGAGAGAGAGAAAAAAAAATAGGCACTTCTAAGAAATGACTCACTTCATCTTAGTGTAGATGGCTAAAATACATTATGTAGCTCATCCTTTAAAAGTATGAATCTCACCTGCCTTGCAATGTAGCTGCGCAATTCTCACATTCATTTGCTTTAAATTCCTGGGTACAATCTTTATGCTACATATGTGGTAGCTGCAGGACTTGGAAGAGAAAAGACATAAGCTGCAGGTAGTTGCCAACATAAATAAGGGTTGAGAGAAACCACAGCTACTGGGAAAATTTGGGTAGAGCTCAGCTATTTCAAGGAGGCCCCTTCCCTGACATTGAGCTCTTCAGATACTCAGGGTGCCCCTGCAGATGCTCTCCTGAAGACTGCAGAAACTATGTAGGCAGCTGAAACAAACCCAGGACAAGAGGAAATCCTGGCTAAAGGGGAATGGAACATGGATAAAACACTTTCATGTACTGAGCACCTTCACTGGCTTCCTTCCGGAGCCTTCACAGTCTAAGCAGTGTCACTTGGGTGAGCTGCCCAGACTAGGAAACAGAGTGCATGTGGTGGATGACCTAGGAGGGAGTGGAAAGGAAAAGAAAGACAACTCTGCTGGATCATTTAAAATATGCTATCATTCTTCAAAGGGGAGCTTAATCCACTCTGTTTTCTTGGTTAGTCCCCTACTGCAGATGCCTTATTTGTTTTATGTGGGAATGTTCTTTTCTCAAAATAATAAAGCTTTTCTGTTAAGGAGTGGTTTGAATTAGCAGTAATTCAAAACAGTTATTTTTTTTTAAGAGGGCATAAATGGAGTCATAAAATGCTCTATGATATTTTAATTCCTTCTGCATTTCTTTCATAAGCACATTCTAGGTCTTGAGGGATGTTCATACAAAACATAAGGCTTAGTTTCAAGCAGCTTTCTTCTTAAAATCCTTGTGTTTTGGGGCATAGCACGCCAGGATGATAGAATATCTATTATTTTTATACCTCATATGTTGAATTGACAGCATGAAAAACGTTTTTCCTTTGGAGAAAATTAAACATTCCTGTCTAATTTAAAAAGGGGATTGTCTTAAGGATTTGCTTGCTCTATATATACTTGTGGGAATTTTTTCCTATTCTTTAGGAACTATTGAGTATTCTTTTGCAAGCAGCTCTCATCATTTAGGAACTCATTTTGTGACTTCAACTGTAAGTGGTTTACAAATTCCTAAAAAATCTCCATGGACATCTTGTGTGTGAATTGGATGAGTAAGAGGTTGGTGTTTGTACAGTGGGATATTGAATAGAATATAAAATGTCCTTGGGCAAGATACTGCACTTTAGTGGCTGATTGTATGGCTCAATCACTCAATCAATACTGTATAGGCAGAAAGATTTCCCTTCAAGTGTCTGTATTTCTTTTTTTTAGGAAGTTTAGGGAAAAAAAAAAAGAGCACGCTTAATAAAACCATAATTGCATTTTGCATTCTCGGAAAAGAGAAAGTTTTCTGAAAAAGCAGTGAAATTTATTTCACTCTCTTTCAGGCTAATGAATGATAATATATTCAGTTGGAGAAAGGTATCTTTAGAAACATGACATCATCACAGCTAAATCACGCTGATTGATCCCATGCAGTAGGCAGGACACTTGTAGCAACCTCATGCCAATTAGTCTCTCCTTGAACTTCACATTCACTTTACATCTCTTAGGAGTATTTCTCTCACTGCCACTTTCCCCAGCACTGCAGATTTTGTTGCCATTTTGTGGCTTTGTTTCCAAAATGGGTGTTGTGCAAAGTGCCTAGAGGCTTTAACAGAGCCAGGAAAGTCTCCGGCTGAGCAATCCTGATGCTCAGGTTCTGCTGTAATTTATACACAGGCATGAGGTTTTGAAAGAGATTTTATGCCAGATTACAAACAGAGAAATAGTGCCCCTTGTTTCTGCAACTAAACAGAGACTGAGACCAGAAGGGATAGAAAGACAGCTGGTTTGAACTCCTGCACATTAAAAGGTACGATATTTAGTCTAAATGAATTAATAGCAAAATAGAATCTTCACAGAATTCCAGAACTGTAGAACGGTTGAGATTGGAAGGGACCTCTAGAGATCATTTAGTCCAATCACCCTGCTCCAGCAGAGGCACCTAGAGTACGTGGCACAGGGTGGCCTCCAGGCCAGTTTTGAAGATCTCCAGAGAAGGAGATTCCACAGCCTCTCTGGGCAGCCTGTTCCAGTGCTTTGTCACCCTCACAGTAAATAACTTCTTCCTCATACGGAGATTAAACTTCCTATGTTTCAACTTGCACCCATTCCCTCTTGTCATGTCACCAGCTACCACAGAGAAGAACCTGTCCCCATGCTCCCTACAATCACTCCTCAGGTATGTGAACATGTTGATCAAATCTCCTCTCAGTCTTCTCCAGATGAACAGGCTCACCTTGCTTAGTCTTTCCTCATATAATAGATGCTCCAGTTCTCTAATTGTCTTGGTCACTTTATGCTGGACCCTCTTTAGAAGCTCCATGTCCTTCTTGTACTAGGGAGCCCAGAACTGCCCCCAGTACTCCAGGTATGGCCTCACCAGAGCTGAGTAGAGGGGCAGGATCCCCTCCCTCAACCTGCTGGCAACATTGCTCCTGATGCAGGCCAGGATCCCATTGGCCTTCTCGGCCACAAGGGCACATTGCTGACTCATGGTTAACTTGTTATTAACCAGGGCTCCCAAATCCCTCTCTATGGAGCTGCTTTCCAGCAGGTCAACCCCTAATCTGTACTGGTGCCTGGGGTTATTCCTCCCCAGGTGCAGGACCCTTGTCAACTTGTCCTTGTTGAACCTCATGAGGTTCCTCTCTGCCCAACTCTCCATCCTGTCTAGGTCTCTCTAAATGGCATCACAGCCCTCTGGAGTGTCAGCCACTCCTCACAGTTTTTATCATCTACAAACTTGCTGAGGGTGCACTCTGTCCCCTCGTCCAAGTCACCGAGGAACAAGTTGACCAGGACTTGGCCCTGTACTGACCCTTGTGGGACACCACAGGCCACAGGCCTCTAACTAGACTTGACCCCATTTATGACCACCCACTGGGCTCTTGCATTCAGCCAGTCCACAATCCACTTTACTGTCCACTCGTACAGTCCACACTTCCAGAGCTTTCCTATGAGGATGTTATGGGAGACTGTGTTGAAAGCCTTGCGGAAATAAAGGTAGACAACATGGGTAGACTCTCCCATTGTCCATCCAGGCAGCCTCCTCATCGTAGAAGGCTATCATGTTTTTCAAACATGACTTTCCCATGGTGAATCCATGCTGACTACTCCTGACCACCTTCTTTTCCTTGACATACCTAGAGATGGTCCCTAGGATGAGTTGCTCCATCACCTTTCTGGGGATGGAGGTGAGGCTGACTGGCCTGTAGTTTCCTGGGTCCTCCCTCTTGCCTTTTTTGAAGACTGGAGTGATGTTGGCTTTCTTCCAGTCCTCAGGTACCTCCCCTGCCCTCCATGACCTCTCGAAGATGATGGAGAGAGGCTGAGCAATAATCTCCACCAGTTTTCTCAGCACTCTTGGATGCATCCCATCTGGGCCCATAGATGTATGGGTGTCCAGTTTGCCTAAATAATCCCTAATCTAATCCTCCTCAACCAGCAGAAAGTCTTTCTCTCTCCTGGTTCTCTCTCTTGTCCCCAGGCTGAGTACATGGGGACTGGCCTTAGCAGTAAAGACTGAGGCAAAGAAGGCATTTAGTAACTCTGCCTTCTCTGCATTCTTTGTCACCAAGTCACCCTCCCCATTCAGCCGCAGACTAACATTTTCCCTAGTCTTCCTCTTGCTGATGATGTATTTATAGACACCCTTCCCGTTGTCCATGATATCTCTCACTAACTCTAATTCAAAACGGGCCTTGGCCTTCCTCGTTGCATCCCTGCATTCTCTGACAATTTTTCTATATTCTTCCCTTGTGGCCTGGCCCTTCTTCCACATTACGTACATGTTCTTTTTCTCATTGAGTTTAGCCAACAACTCCCTGCCCATCCATGCAGGTCTTCTGATCCTCTTGCTCGACTTCTTTCTTATAGGAATGCACCGATCCAGAGCTTGGAGAAAGCGGTGTTTGAATATTAGCCAACTCTCCTGGACCCCCTTTCCTTCTAGGACCCTTGCTCAGGGGATTCCTCCAAGGAGCTCGCTGAAGTTAAGTTAACTCTCTTAAAGCCCAGGGTTGCAATCCTACTTCTTGTCCAGCTTCCTCCTTGCAGGATCGTGAATTCCAACATTGAATCTTCCAAGGCTGTCTAATCTTCAGTGGCTGTCCAATCCGTCTCTTTGCCCCATGGCAGGGTTAACCATATTTAGAACATTCCTGTCCATGTTTCCAGTGGCTAATGATCTTTTAAAAAGGGTTTCTTATGTTTAAGTGAAATTTCTGTGACAGTAGATGTAAGAAACTTCTTCCTGTTGCTTCTTGCTACAATGGTCACTGAGGTTACAGTTTATTCATTTTCCAGCTGTAAGAACAACTGTTTCTGTTCTCCCCTCAGTCTTTTCTTGTCTGGGCTAAACAGTCTCTCCAGTTCTTCAGCCCTTCCTCATTAAAGACATGGAAAAATCACTGGGGCCTTTGAATTCAAAGAATGAAATGCTGCTACCCTCTCCTCCCAGTGCTGTTAGGCAGAAAAGGTGTTGAAGGATGAATTTTACTTCTGTGTTTACTTCCATATCTCTCCAATAGAGATTTGAAGAAGCTATGGACAAACTAAATTCAATATAAACAATTCTACTTTCCTGCAGGAACAGGGGCAGCTTAAAGAAATAAGAAGAGATAAGAATTATATGCTGAGTTTAAGAAATCTACATCTTCTATAAAGGCAACAGGGCTATAGACAATAAATCAGGAAAACCTGCAAGAATTTGCAATCACTGCTGCTGTCAGGAGTAACAAGAGTAACAAGTAACAAGAGGCCAGAGACTACTCTCATTAAAGTCTGTGTGAGGGTTTTTTTTTTTTTTTACCATTGACGGTCTGAAAACCTCAAAGAGTAAAACACTTTGAGAAATAAGCTATTTTTAATATGCTAATATTTTTACTTTCTGACATAAAAATTCTGCATCAACACAAATTCATAAGAAATTTAAGTGTCATTAAATGTGTGGTTTTATTCAAGCAGTCTCATTGAATAAATGCAGATAAAAGAGGAATCAGGCCCAAAGTTCTTAAGTGGATATAATAATTTAAATGCAAATTTGGTCTATTAAAAGTAGACCACACACTTATATACTGTGTGCTTAGACTTGCAGCCTTTCTCACAGATTACCGAAGTGCATATTATTTGATTCAAAATGCTGCGATCTAAATTCTTTTGTTAAATTCCCCTAATTTTAATAGGAAATCAGTGTTTTCAGCAGGTGCAGAATTAGAATAAAAAAAAAGTTCTAATACAGGCCTCTATTTTTACAGACCCTTTCAGGTATCCTTGGTTATATTTAGCATGATCTTCAAAATCATCTTCCAAATCTCCTTCTTCAGAGCCTAAAGGAGTTTTCCCAAACTTCTTAGAAAATATAGTTTGAGCACTGGTTGAAATGGGCCCCAATGGTAATTTGCAAAGTTTGCATTTCTCAGGACATCAGTGACATGGATTGGGACTGTTCACATTTGTGAACACAACTGCTTGACAAACTGCTTTCATACCAGAAAGTCTAAGTTTTTAAGTAGAACTTCTTAATGTTGTTTTGACAGCTGGTTATGAGAGATGACTATATAAATGCAAGATCACCAAGGAAAGCCAAAGACAAATAGATTTGATAAGCCATCAGAATGAAAATCATTTGAGAAAGTTAAAGGGTTTGAGCTATATTTAAGATATATGGGGCTTAAAGGTCTTGCTGGCAGAATACCTATTGGAATGCATTTATAACTAAGTAAAAAAAAAAAGAGGAATATAATTTTTCAGTAGTTTGAAGAATGAGACATTGGGGATAAGTTTTTCCACTTGAACAGAAGTAAAAAAAAAAGCCCATTACAGACCACAGGCTCAGAGCACATTCACCTCACTTGCAAGGACTGACAGTATCAGTGATCTGGCATAAATTATGTTTGGGACTAGTATCAGCTTCCCTTTTATTTCTTTTCTCACCACTTTAGAAAATGCAATGCAGGGTGAAGGCTAGAAACCAATTGTAATTATTTTTTTCTGATAAAGGTATTGAGTCAAAGCTTTTTATTTGGCATCCATAGCAGCATCCTCTGCTGCTCTCAACAGTTAGGAGGTGAAAGCAAAGAACAGACTTGGAAAAACATGCAATGGAATGGATAAAATATAGAAACCAAGCTGCAGGTCATGTTTTTGGTGAAAAAGGTGGCAAAAAAGGCTTGGGAGAAAATGCTTCTCTCAGTAGCTGGAAAGGAGTGGAGAGGTTTTGTGAGCTTATGTTCTTTTGCAGATACGAGACAATAATCAAAAACATTTATAACAATGATTCGTTTGAACATTTTTAATGTGAAATGTTTCACTTTTCAAATAGAAATGATTTTTTCTCTCCTTTGATTTCATTAAAATCACTACAGTGTTTTAAATGGACAGCACTGGCAGCATGTTGATTTATTATGCTTCTACAAAAAAAGAAAATATCCTGTTCAACTAGAAATAAATTTTCCCCTGCCTTGTTTCAGTAACATTTTCAAATGTTTCAGTTTTTAATAAGGCCTGAAATTGCTACATATTGCAGGTGCCAATGAATGAAAAAAAATGTTATTTTCGTAGTGACTCCTGTTAGGTGGTAACCCTGCATATCATCATGAAGAATAAAACAGGCTATACTCAGACTAATAATTAGGAAGTGAAAAGACACAGAAAAAAATCTACATAAAGCCTGGTAGCAATCGAGTGTGTGGTAGGAAAAACAGTCACTGATTCGGAAGGTAATGTAAACAAAAGGGAAGGAGTGATCACTCACTGGTGTAACTGTAACATAAACACTCCTGTCTTCTTTGAGGAGAGATAAAAAGACAGGTTGCTAACAGTAATAGCTAACTATCCCTGACAAGATAGCCAGCAATTTATTTTTTTCCTGTAACTTTGGCTTTATTCAATTCACTTAGTTTTAGTTGTGGTAAAAAGAAATAAAAACAACAACAACAACAACAACAACAAACAAGAAGGTAGAGAAAGTGTTATTGGAGGACAGTTGAAGTGTTTGTTGATCACTTCGTAGTCCCTGAGGCTTGTGCTATAGAGGAAAATCTGGATTTGTGATCTGGGTTCCAAAGAGAAGTTCTCTGCAGCTTCCTTCAGTTTTCCTAATCAAGATCCTCCCCTCCAGCTGCTGCAGGATTTGCAGTTAGCCTTGAAAGACAAAGGGAAAAAAAAAAGAAAAAAAAATTTAATGATAAGTCTTTTAGAAACACCTCTTTCCCCAATGGTTCTCCTCCATCTAGAGCTGCCTCCTGGCTTGGGTGGTAGTGCCTCTGCGTGCGGTGGGCGCCTTGACCCTAGCGAGTAGAAACTCAGTGAGCAGAGTCCCTGCTTCAGTAAACCATGTGCTGGCCTTGCTCTCCTGGACCCCTAATAGAGCCCTCACCAGATAACATCTGAGCGTCTTAATATATATCTATATATCATATTAATATATGATTCTCCTTTTGTCCCATCTTTTCATGTGATAGAAAGGGGATAGAGGCTGGAAGTGGGTTGTAATTTTCCCTACCACAGCCTAGGGCTGATAGAGTCCCCATTGGGTACTACTTCTGTAGATGACACTGCTTGGATAACATACAGCAGCAGTGCAAGGGGACCTCAGTGTCTTGTTTTACAAATCATAGGCTTTTATGCCTGGAAGGCTTAAATGCTGTGTGACTACATGAGCAGCCAGCAATCCCTCTTTCAGACGATTTCTGTGCATACTGGCAGAGTTGCTGCTGTTTGCTAAATGGGTAAGATATGCACTGTACCTGTGGGAAAATAAGAAAATTAATGCAGCTAGGTCTTTCATGAAAGTAGGACTAAGATTTTTCAATGCTTTTCAACATAACTTTTGATGTAATATTGAGGGAAGGATTTTTTTTCTCTCCTAATAAGAATGTCCTAGAGTTATGATATTTCTCTTGTAAAAATATAGGACAGTGGAATCATATATTTTGATATTATGATGGGGTTTCCCTGACAAAAAGCTGGGAGGGATGAGGAAAAGGGAAATGAAAGGGTAGTAGTGCTAGATCTCCTTCTACAAGGAAGGAAAAGTTAGAACAGCAAGAAAAGCTGCTTTAATGAGATCTTTGATCAATATCTAGAAACTCATCTGACATGCAATTTAAGCTAGAAATGCAGGAAGATTCTGAAAAGGGTATGGCTTACCTAGCTGAAAGAGATTTTACAAAATTATGTAATGCAACATCTGGTACAAGAATAGCACTTCTATTCAACTCTAAAGAACAGTGGAACTTACTGCAAAATTGAAAGCAAGCCGTTTAAAAACTGATAAAAGAAAATGCTTTGTTATACAACATGCTGTTAGCCTGGAACTCATTATGATTCCCACCATAGGCAACTTTTGGCTGGGTAATCACGCCTTGCTGCAACACTGAGCTAGCTGATGGTAAAATGCTAAAATAAAATTAGCACTCAAATGGCCATAGACGTGAGCGAATATTAAATAATATATTCTTGTCTCTTACAATCTCCTTATTAACAAAGGTGAATGGATTTTGCTTTCCATGAAGTATAAAATAAATCAATGAAAGATGCTGCCCTTCAACAGAGCTTGTCCTCGTTTCACTAAAAAGCCTGGCAAACAGTTATTTTTCCATTGTGCTCTAATTTCAGGCCTGTTGTTTAGAATACATGCCCAAAATGGTTGAATAAGATGACTCAAAAACACATCACTAGTGTTTTAGATAACAATAATAAAGTCTTATAATAACAACAGACTTTATTATTTTCTCTTCTGTACAGAAGGTGTTATATTTCTGTTTTGGGTTTCTAGATGTCTACAATCAAATTTCTTGTTTTATTTTATTTAGTCGATTTTTTTTTTTTTACGATGTACATAGAGGTTATCATAAATTCTACACTGGAGGAAGCAAACAGGAATCATCTTGAAATATCTTGGCTTTCCAAAAGTTAAAGGAGCCTGTAAGGGAGGTGAACCTACACCTTTGCTCTTTACCACTGATATTTGTTTTACGTTTGTGTCTCACTGCCATTCTCTAAATTTAGCTGAAATACCTGAACAAGACACTTTGGAGACAATCTGCCATCGATTTTATTTTTATTGCACTGCCCTAATAGGAAAGTCACTTATCTTTGGGAGCCTTATCCAATTAAAAAAAAAAAAAAACCCACCTCTCTCTTACTGAAAATAGCTCACAGAAATAACTCGGATTTTCAGGTGTAATGGATTACCAATGTAATGAAATTAAAATCTGCATCCCACTGACTTGCGAGCCCTATGTGGTAGCTGTGTGTTTGTCATCTGAATGTGGAACATAAAGATAAATGATTCCTCTGCTAGTGACGTGCATGGGAACGAAGCAAGAGGCAGAGAACCGTGTTAGAGCTCATTTCTGTGAGGTGCTGCTGGTAACTCCTACTCATGTGAGTGCAACTTGATGCATGTGCAGGGAGCAAAAACACCATGACCGAGATGCAACAAGATCAACTGAAGAATTGCCTCCATCTCTCTTCTTCACCAAACCTGAACTTGGAGGCAGCCAGAAATGCTCAACTACATCCGGAGAAGAAAAAGTCATTTCTTTCCATTCTATCAAGCTCCCTGTTTTAGGGAATTGATTCTGGAAAATAATCTCCATGGATATATGCTAAGTTTTACATTACTGCTTGTTGAGATTTAAATTAGAATGATAAAAATGCATTCTTTTGCCTTTTTAGTTTATAGGTGAGATTCTTTAACAGTGTTTCGGAGGGGGCATGTCTATAACTTTGTGTGATTCAGTGTAACCATTCTAGTTTCTTCTATAGCTACAGCTATGTAATACATGCCTATTACTTTATTTAATTCCATCTAACCTAAAAAAGGAAGTCAGTTCTCAATTATTCATTTAGCGCTTAACCTTCAAACAGGTGTGCAAACAACTGGATCAGTCAAAAGGGTCCTTGTAGAATAATGAGTGCGATGATTAAATAGATCGGAACACATCAGCTGCTTTCAGGGACATTTTCTCTCTCCTAATATTTCCAGCGAAACAAAGACCAAATATTTGTTGTGAAGAGCTCTCTCAGTAACTGAAGATCATCTTGAGCAATGCCATCTCCTGCTGCAGATCCTTGACAGGCACAGAGTAGGATCAGTTGGAGATATATGTGTCCACATGGCTCACGACCAACCCCCTTGCTGGAGGTTGCTTTCCTTGTGCTCCCTCCAACTGCGCCGTTTTTGTGAGCATCCATTGCTCTACTTTGGTGAGTCAATGGATGGTTTGTCTTAGCCTGATGGAGCAGATTAAGAAATGCTTCATACGAACCACTCTACTGGCAGAGCTGGGGGGGCTGCAATCTCCAGGAGGGAATAATCATAAATTTGGCAGAGTCATCTTTTCCCCTGGAAAAGCTGGATATAGAAGATGCTGCCTGGCTGTAGCCTTAAGCTGGCTGTGCTGGCTATGAGCTATGGTCACACGGGGATGGTGCTTTCCCATCTCCCCAGTGCCCCAGTCCTGCCCAGGGACCATGAAGGACCACAGTGCCCGGGATAACCCATCTGTGCAGAAATCTAGCCTCAAATCCACATTTAGCAGGCATTTGCACCATAGGACAACACAAACTGTTGGGCTTGATGGTGTCTGAATAATTTATCTCCACCCACAGATGAGCTAAAATATAGCTAAGGTTATACTGTTGCATTTCCATATTAATGTGTATAAGTGTATTTTTATTTCAGAGTGTGGCCACAGTGAACGTGGACAGCACACACATCAAAAAGAAAAGCAAGCAGAAGAAATATTTAAAGAAATACAGAAGAGGAAGATTAAGAAGGAAGATTCATTGGCTACTCCTTTAATGTATTTGAGGATATATTGAGAATGAGGAATGTATTTGTGCCCCGGCAGTGCTATTTTCCCTCTGCTCTCTGGAAGCACCTCTCAGAGAACTGTCCTGGAGCGAAAGACACCAGTGAAGTGCACATGATGCTCATGCTGTTTGCCCTGAGCAAGGTGAGGAAGAAGTTTGGCCAGAGGGACCTTGTGTGCATTTTTCGAAGGGAGAAATGGTGTGTACCATGGAAAAGGTGATTCTTATTTGCATCTCTTGTGACCTTTCAGTAAGACCTACTGCACACACACTTGACCTTTCAAGAGTCCAGCTGCTGCAGAGCTTGTAAAGTACATATTTAATTCTACCACTTGCAAGCAGAGTTGTTGTGTATTTGTAATTCAGGATTAAATCTTGGACAAAAACATAACATCCAAATCACCTCACATGTTCTAGACCTTGGATTGTCTTAATGTGGTTTCAGAGCTATGTTTCTTAAAGCAATGTGTTGATTATTTTTGAAAGTTAATTATATTAGTACTCATTTTGAGCCAATATGCAAAATTGACCCGGGTAGAACTGCCCAGGCATGCAAGATCTCAACAGAATAGCCTTTACTGTACTACTTGCATTAAATAGGAAAATAATGTGATATTTCAAATATCACATTATATCTCTGTATGTTAATTAATGTTTATTAGTTTCTTGGGGGAAGTACAATATTGGTTGTGCACACTAGAGATGCCATATCCTTCATGGGGAGCCCTTTATAGCAGACTCTTTCCTCTTGTTATTGAGTCAACCTCCAACTTCATCATAGCTGTCCCCAACAAGACTAAAATCTCACTTAGAAGGAAGTCTCCTGGGCACAGGCCATAATATGTTTTGTACTGCTGCAGGGAGTAGCCATGACCTCAGTCTCTCATGCTTTCCTCTTGTGCTACATTATTGGTCCCTCACTACAAGAAGGACCTTGAGGTGCTGGAGTGTGTTCAAAGAAGGAGAACAAAGCTGGTGAAGGGGCTGGAGCCAGACCTTGTGAGGAGCGTCCGAGGGAACTGGAATTATATAGTCTGGAGAAGAAGAGGCTCAGGGAAGACCTTATTGCTCTCTACAACTACCTGAAAGGAGGTTGTAGTGAGGCAGGGGCTGATCTCTTCTCCAAAATAACTGAGAGGAGAGGAAATGGCCTCAAATTGTTCCAAAGGAGGTTCAGATTAGATATTACACAGAAAGAGTAGTCGAGCATGGGAACAGGCTGCCTAAGGAACTGGGGGAGTCATAATCCCTGGCAGCGTTCAAGAAACGTGTAGATGAGGCACTTCGGGGCATGGTTTAACAGGTTTATGGTTGGATTCTATCTCAAAGGTCTTTTCCAACCATAATGATTCTATGACTGTTGCATTTTTTAGAAATGCAGTGTGCAGCAGCCTTTTTAGTAGATGTGCTACATTCACAGGTCACCTGTGTTTGTTGATTGATTATTCAGGTCTATGATGAAGAGGGGCTGAAGTGAAGCTGACTTGTGGTCAGGTACTTGTGTGCTCTTTATCTCTTTGTATCGAAGAGTTGGTTTAAGAGTGATCTGGCAGGGATCTTTGCATAGCTATGAACATACATAGCTACAAATACTACATATCCTGCTTGCTGGAGGAACAAGGAGCACCAGGCTACGCAACAGAAGATTAGGTAAGCCCTGAGTCAAGCTAGCTAGTGCTACAAATAAGTATCACATAAATGATGCAAATCTGAATATGCAGATTTGTTTATATACAAAATCACTTTGTAAAAGAGTTTCAAAGAAGTGTGTTTCAATGGCATAAAAATGCTCTCAATGTTCTTGCTTTCTTCAAAATGTGTTTGAAGCTCTAAATAAGTGCAACTGAATCCATGACTTTCCTTTTGGAAGTGGCTACAGTATTAAGGGTCAATATCCTGGACCTACTTTGGTAAAGAAATCCTTATAATAAAGGAATTCTTAGAAAAAAATATACTGTGAAACCTTTTTCTTATGCAATATTATCCTGAATTCATGCTATTGGTGACAGCAGCAGGATGAGGAGGAGCGTGGCTAATTAAGCTGATGGTGTTTCCACCTGTTGGGAACCATTTATCTAAATTGCTCTTTACTGTGAATTTTCACCCAGCCTTCCTGTGAAAAGTCAGTTGACTCCCACACTTTTGCTGCTTATATCTTAGAATTACAGAATATGCCTCTGGACCTGATACATGATTCTTTTATATTGTTTCACTAACAGGTGGAGCAGCCCTGACAGGCCAATGTTAAAGCATGAATTACCCGACCTAATTACATTAGCACCCATTACAATAACTACTGAGCCCATCACTTAGAATATTTACTTTTAAAAAAATAATGGAGTAGCTTATGTTTGCTAATTATAGCACGTCACTCATCATCTCACTTTCATGAGACTGAAAAGCAGTTTAATGCTTCTGCGCAGGATCTCTTATGCCCAACCGTAGCCACCAAGACTAAGTTAGGGACACACAGACTAGCTAAGCTAACAGAAATAACCATTTTGCCCATTTTATGTATGTGGAGAAACACACACAATTTTTCAGAGTAAATTTTTCAGTGGTACCTAGGCGCTTAATTTAGAGATATATCACTGATTATGGAAAAACCTACCTGACTAGTCTAGATTAAATGCTTAACATTTAAATTGGATGTGGTGAATCTTCATCTCATATTGAAGCAAAGTGGGCCACATGGTAGGATAACAGCTAGTTAGTAACAGCCGTTGCTAGCAGAAATAACATTTGAATCACTGAGGAAACAGTTATATTAAATGTTCAGGGAATAAAGCCTGAGGAACCTACACAAGTATTTCACTGACTTAGCTGTTAATGCTGTCTTGGCCTACCTCCTTATTTGCACCACTGGTCTGCACTGAATGCCCTGTGGGCATAGATATTCTTCAACGCCACCTAGTCAACAGGAAACACTATACACAGGGGTGAGCTACATGGAAATTAGTTCCTCTACATCTAGCCATTGTGTTCACATCAATCCCTCTTTTTGCATTAAATATGTGTCTTGTATAATTCTATCAATGTACGTGGTAAGAGGTGGACACTTTTTGAGAATTTTGAGATTTTTTTCAATGAGATAATTAGTGGTGACTGTAGGAAACAAAAGAGTGCTGATGTGGAGCCTGAGAAGATTTCTGAATATTTTAGTAAGACTCTGAATAAGAGGTTGTAGGAAATGAGGCACAGTACTAACAGTCCTGACCAGGATACAATAGCAGGCATTTCTAATGGCATTAAAATTAGAAATGCTTGTTTATAAACCTTCTCTCAACACAGAATCTTATACAACATAGAAAAAATACTTGTTTTACAGTTTCATATTCTAATAACTTGATTGACTGAATATTTGTGATAAGCTATTCAAAAGCTATTCAAAAATGACACTTTGAAAGTTCCAGTGGAATGATGGGGATGCTCAACTCCTAGGAAACAACATTTCAGTAGCACTAGAATGACAATATGCTCTTTGTATGAAGAAAGTCTGTGGCTGTCTCCTTTGCTTCATGACTTTTTCAGTTGGGATTTGGAAACAGAACCAGTGGTTCTGCTTTGTGGATGAGAAGCTGGATGAGGAGATCCTGAGGTTAGGAGAAAGATGACAGTTCTGAAAGTGGTATGGAAGGTTGAAAATCATTTCCTTGTGAATGGGGAAGGCTATTGCAAGCTAATGTGTGGCCCCAATTTATCCAGAGTAGTAAATACAGATCTTGCAGACTATTGAGGGTGAAAGAAGGAAACAATAGGAAATTCTTGTGGTGTAATTCAAATTTGCCTGTGGATAACAAATGTCATAGAATGAGTTGAGAATTACACAAACATGTCTCTTCATTGCGTAGTGACTTTTGGCCTCTTTTGCACTGCAGTATGTGCCTGTGCATTTAGTGACTACATTTTCATGTGCCCTGTAATCAATTCTTGTACACCAGTCATTTTTTGACTTTATTAGGGGCTAAGCTTAAGAGCAAGCTGTATATAAATCCTTTGACACTGCTGACTTTCCATCTGTGCTTCAACTAACTGAGGGTGCACATATAATGAGTGGGGTAATATGGCTTACTGAGGATTTTGTCATCAGAAAACATTTCTATATGCAATCCAGGGGAAGTGCAAGATGCAGAAATTGCTGGCAAAGGAAGAGAGCGTACCCTGGAAAAGTCTGTGTTTTCTTCCATGCACTCCCGTGTGGTCATTTTCAAATCCAGGTTTGTGGTACATCCATATGGCAACTGCTGCTGCTTTTAAGTGTGTCTCCTGGAGAGCATCTGAGGAGGCTGCTGGTGGAGCTCAGCAGGTCACAGGGGCTGCTACTTGAGCAATCTTGGAGAATAAAGGACTGACTCCTCTATCCCAGCAATTGGAGGGCTTTCTGAAGTGTCTGTAGTGCTTCAGTCATGAAGGTACATACACTTCCTTTGGTGGTTGGACTGGATTCTCTGTACTCTTTCGCTGAACTCCCCGAGGGTGGTGGTCTTGCAGTTAAGAAAGATACCCACTGCCTACCTATATTCTGCTTTTCGTTCTCTGCTTGTAGAAATTCCTGCATTAATTACTGAAGTGCCAGCTTTGCTAATGATTTTGTTTTTCAAGGATTATTACAATTCTTATTACAAGGAAATTGCAATTTAGATGTGATCATGTGTACCCAGAAGTTGGGCAAAAGAGTGGATAATCTGCTAGAAAAGGGATCCCAGAGAAACACAGGTTCACAGAGTCACACAGAATCACAGGGTGGTTGAGATTGGAAGGGACCTCCAGAGATCATCAAGCAGGGACACCTCGAGCACATGGCACAGGATTGCATCCAGGCAGGTTTTCAAGATCTCCAAAGAAGGAGACTCCACAACTTCCAAGTAGGCAAGACCTGGGAATATCGGTCGTCTGACAGATTTCCTGTATCTGTTTTTGCTTATTCTGCTTCTCTGACAAATCCTGTGCTTGCACTTTGGCAGGGCATACATGCACGTCATTTTTCAAAAAGATAAGACAGAGCTATAATACTTGTTATGTTGATGTAGTCAATATCAATGGTTTGTAAGGGAAAAATGATGAGTCTTTTGTTGCCTTTCAAAGGCACGGCGACCTGGTTCAGGAACAGCATGGCGACCATCCCCAGGCCGCTCGGGCCATCAACTTGCTAACACCAATGTGCAGGATGGCAAATGGCCTTTATTGATGGGTAACAAGGTGTTATATAGCTAAGGGTTACAACGTCACATCCGTCTGCTTACATCATAAACTAAACACTATTGGCTATTAGGGGCCCTATCTTTCTGTACAGCACGATATCTTCTGGCCGCCGGACCCTAACTATCTGCAATATTTTAAGCCAGGATAAAGAATAAAGGTCAAATAAAAATAAAGATCCGCAGTCCACAAATTTGTGAAGAATTGTATAATGTATATGAATTTCTTTCAGACCGACCAAATGATTTCCTGGATGTTTGTTTAATTGAGAAGAAGGGAAAGACAAAACAAAAGGTAAAACAACAAAAATGTTACAGTACTTGTATGAGAGCAAATTACCTATTGCTTACAGAGTTGGCTGTTAAGACAGTAAGTCTTTATTCTTCCTTCTTTTCTTCGGGAGGATTGTTTCATATATATTTGGCTTGGAACTAACCCAAACTTGGAATTTCTAGGAAGTTTGATCTTTCCAAATTTTGCTCTGAAGAGGTAGGGAATAAAACAGTTTTCTTTTTCTTGTCTTTTTTTTTTCCCTCTTGAAACTTTCTCATATATGTCTTTTTTTTTTTTAAAAGATAATAATGGTTATAGTTATAATTTGAAACACTTTAAAGCTTTTCCAACACAGCATGCATTTCCCCAGACTCTGACATCAACAGAAAGGAACTGACACTTTTGTCAGCTGCTTGCTTTCAGCAAAAGAAATGCAAAGTGAAGTAGCAGAAATGTCATGTTTAGGCAACAGCTGAGGCTTCCCAAGCTTCAGAAGGTCCTCCACAATGAGAACTGCCCTTCAGCAGTTCTCAGATCTTTAGATTTCCCTGCAAACTAATGATGTTGTGTATTTTTTGTAATATTTTGGAATAGATGAATTGTTAGTGCGAACATTTTCCTCTAGTCCTTATGCAATTATGAGAGAAGATACTATATAAAAAAACCGCCTAAGCCTGATCCTGTGGGCAAACTTCAAATAAACAAGTAACGTCTATGGTGGCAAGACCAAACTTTCTCCTCAGCCTGTGAAGAGGCCACATGGTGCATCTCAGCCATTACGCTGGGCACAGAAGAGGGGCCTGATGTTTCTTCCATGAGTAGTTTTGTGTCCTTTTGTTTAGATCTTTGCAATGTAGATGTCTACATCTGATAGAGATATGCTTTGCAGTGAACAGAGCAAAATAAGCATTTCTAGGCCATGATACATATGACCCATATTAGACAACTGTTCCTCTTCCCTGTCCATAAGGGAAATCTAGATAACCAGCTGTGATGTAGACACCTACACAGCAGAGGACATGGTGCTCCAGGATCTCACCTTGATCTGCTCATGGACTGACTTCCTGATGATTTGCTGCCTGCAGGATATGCTTGACTATGTCCTGACAACAGAAGTTTTTCTTGGAGGTGTGTGTGCCAGTAGCACAGGCTCAGTACAGATGGAGTGTATCTGATCTCCTCTTCTGGCTGATTTGCTAAAACATACTCCACTACTAATCTGTAAAGCAATGGCTTTTATTTTGAAAAATTGGCATGTAAAAGCAAATCTGGCCCTAGCACTGCAGATGCCTAAAGCACTTTGGCAGAAGGATGATTGTGGTTCTGCTGTGCAGCATTTGCATCTCTGCAAAACACGATCTTCCTCCCCTTAGGATTTCTGTAGAAGAGAGTGTGGGGCTGATGGCCGTGGTGAATTTGCAGCTTTTCACCTTTGTCCCTGGGGCTGATTAATTGCATTTTCCCTAAGTCTGTGAGAAGGGAAACTCTGAAACCACTTTTGCATTTAATGAAGATGAAAGGCTATTCGGATACTTCAGAAAAAGTCATATTATTAGTGAAGGGGGGGAACAAACATCTGCTAGCAATATCTTTTTTATTTTCTTTTTTTTTTTTCTTTTTAGCATAAGACAACATCTAAAGGTTGTTTTGTGGCTATGAAAGTCTGAGAAACATGCTTGCCTTTAAAAAATAGGATACCGGAGACAAAATTTCATTTGAATTCATTAAAATGAGATACAGAGGAAAAGCAATATTTCAGATTCCCTGTGAAAAAAAAGGCTGAGCTGTAGAGAACAAGGCTTAGGGTAAGGACAGCATTGTCTGTAAGTGACTCATCAAATTATTGCCGGTTTAAGTGAAGAAATGTTCTCCTAATAGGGGATCTGAATATGAAATCATTTTGCCCTCATGCCGTTATGACCCGGGTTTAATGATTCTTTAAATGAATTCCATCAGCTGAGAAGTATTCATAAAAATGTTCTACTTATCCTACTTTACTGGCCTTTCAAGAGTATAAAACTCAAAAGATCTTAGCTTTATTTTATTTCATCTAAAGTTCTGCATTAGTGAGGACTATGTACAGTTTTTCACCAGATGAAAAGGACCTGCCCACCATTTGGATGAAGCTTCATGCGTTGTCAGGCCAAAAGAAAACACTTGGTTTGAAAATCGCCCCACTCAGCTAGGTGGGCAAAAACCTAAATGTCCGTGTTGATGTGATTTGCCCAATACTACCTTTGGAGTCAGTAGAAAAAAAAAAAAAGAAAAAAAGAAAAAAGTACATTCTTCCAGCAAACAATTTCTCTCACCTACCGTGAAGATTAAATGCATCATCCACTGCAAGTGCCTATTTTCATTGTAAAGGAAGATTCTAAGTTATGTTTTAAATGATTTAGTTTCTAGCTTGTTTACTTTCTAACTTCTAACTTTGGACAAATGAATTCCACTCCTAAAATGACTTTTGAATGTGAACTGTTGGACTTGACTAGTTTTTTGTTTGTTTGTTTGTTTGTTTGTTGAATTGGATCATTTTAGGATCAAGAAACCAAAAAAAATGGATTTAATTTTTTTAATAATGAGTCATGACATGCCTACTGCCTTTTTTAGTAATTGATCCAATTGTTAGCTATATTTATTGTATTTTTAAAAGTCTTTTCTTTTCTCCCTGCCTTCCCCCCTTAGTCTGTTATGTTATTCTTTTTACATCTTTGAATTCCTTAACCCTCCTTCTGAACAGTGGGCACAAGAACTGGACAGTATTCCAGAAAATTACGTACCATCCTACTCCTACTTGAGATTCTTAATTTACATAGTAAGAATGGCATTAATGTGTTACTCAGGGATATTAGAATGATTTAATTATCTGCCATGACCCCCAAATGCTTTCAAAATAACTGCATCTCAGAACTTCGTTCTGCATCCTGTGACCAATGTTATTGTAGAGCTAAATCCTCTGAGAGACTAAGCTAAGCTGATTTCCTTTATAAAATTCCAGATCTCAAGACACACAAGGTTATTCAGAAGGATAGTACTTTATCTCTAAAATTTGACTCTGACTGAAATCAAAGATATGTGGCTGAGGCAAAAGTTGGTGTTTTGTAAACAATATAATCTCCTCTCTCACACATTTTTGGGGGATTTTCAAATAAAATACATCTGATTTTTGCCCCAAGAGTTGCAGTATAGCCATAGAAAATAGTCATAAATTAAATTAACTATTTGAATATCTGATGGAATCTCTGCTGCAGAGGAATCCCACAAAATTAGCCTTGCAATCACACATTCCTTATGTAGCTATTTTTTAAAAAATAAATATATTTTCTGTGCATGCAAACGGTGATTTGGGTCAAAGCTGGTTTCAGCCGAACTAGCCTAAATCAAGAGTAACAGCACTGACTATGCAGCTCTTACACACCTGTAACTGGTACCAGAATCTATCCTGAAATCTCAGAGCTGCTGTGCTTAGTGCCATAAACAGAATCAGTTTGTTTGGAGGAAGGGTGAGAATGGGAGTAATACAAAAGAAAATTTCTCCTTTAGGGATGTCCATGGAATGTCTGGAAAATGTACAGGCATTTTAAAGAAAGGATATAGAGACTAGTTGGGCAGGTTTTATTCCTGGCTGTTTCATTGGAAGGCGTGCGGGGCTGGCTGGGGGACACCTACGTACCTGGTTGGAAGCTTGGTGCTCTCCAGCTCCTGGACAGAAGCCAGCTGCCCATTAGTGATGCTTGTGCTGGAAATACTAAGCCCTGCCAAATATTTTTATTATGTGGAACTGAGTGTAAAAATGAGGAGTCCATGGTGACACAGGATGAAGCATCAATGTTTTTGCAATGTTTATTTTTTATTTTTTGAAAAAAAGGTCTTAAATATTCTGTTACTTGCCAGTGTGTAGAAGAACTTCCAAAATAACAAAAAAACATAAAGGTGTGCAACTAATACCAGCCCTTAAAAACAAACCATTCTATACCTTGAACTTGTGTACATATGAACTCTGCTTTTCAATATCAATGATCCTGGAAGTCATTTGTTTTTCTGTCCTGTTTCTGCTATATTCCACAAACCCGTCTGTCTATAAACAAAACATAAATGTTTCTTATTATAAATAAAAAAGTTCTGGCCATTTCATGTGTTATTTTAAATACCTCCTGTGTGTAAAATAATTGTCTCAAAATGTTTCACTTGGCTTACTTTTCTTCCTTCTCTTGTTCCCTTATGTGTTTCTCTTATTAAGCAATTCATTTTTAATCCATATCTCCCGCAGGTTCAGACTCATTCCTTTGAGAATATATTTTCCTTTGGTAAGTTAGGCTTTGGCTGTAGTTGTGGATAGCTTTACTAAAGGTGGATGAAGTATTTCGTAGCGAGTAATTTACTTTTGGAAATGCTCCAGAGAACAAGCCTTTCCCAAGAATGTATCAAAAGATGACTGAAATCATAAAAGGGTGAAAAAATAAATTTGACATGATAGCTTTGCAATGTTTTCTGTTGATTACCCAAAACTATGAAATTTTGATTATTTTCATTTCAATTTGCAATATGTTCAAAGCTTGGGTGTAACATTAATTTACATGAAATCCGTTTTTCCTATTGCATAGTATCATATAGTTTCAAAAATACTTGAAAATTATCACAATAAGATCCTAAATCAGAATAAATTATAATAATTCATGCAAAGTGCATGCAGAGAGCATGACAAGGACTCATTTTGTAAAGGGCACAAGGGTTGTGATGAATGAAATGTCGTGACAAACAGAACCTGAGCTCAAGCATCTCTCTGGCTGTCAGAGAGGGCAGTTTCTCTGGGATTTCCTATGGCACAGAGATAGTCAAGCTCAGACCTGAACAACATCCATTCTGCGCACCTTTTCTGACCTCGCAGACTTTTTTTATATACATTTGCTCCTCTTACATCACTGTAGCTTTTCCCTAGACTACTACTTTTGTTTCTGCCATTCCTTATCCATTCCCTCCTAAATTCTGCTTCCTTCTCCCTGCCATTTCTCTTTCCTTCCCTCTTGCCCAGGTCGGTGTCCGGAGTGGGAAAGGCACCATCCTGCCCTGGGGCAGCCCCACGAACGGGGCCACGGAGACCTGGGGCTGTGGACCCCTCTCAGGGCACCCCTGTTCCTGCTGCAGCCCTGGCAGAGCAGAGGGTTGGGGCTGGCTCTGGCACCATTTCCTTATTATGTCAGGATTTGGGCTCGAGGAAATAAAATGAGAGCAGGTGGCTTTAATGAAAATTGTTTTGGCATGATATGCCTCAAAAGCTCTCATGCTAGCTCCCCTTTCCTGTGGTTATTTTTATGCTGGTATTTAAAACAGGCACATTTGAGTCAATTAGTGAGCATAAGTCAGAACTGACTTTGGGAGGAATAACTTACCCACTGGAGACCCTTTAGATGTGTAACTAATAAGAAGTTATCAGCTTACATTAATTTTTACACATCTCAGCTACATCAGAGATTAAAGGCAAAATCTACTGTTCAGCAAGATGACATGGAGTTTGAGGGCTCCATGGGGACCTAATCAATGCATACATTATATTGATCGCAAATAGTTTTTCATTATGGCAGACTACTGATGAGGTTTTTCTCCTTGTATAACTCTGAAAGAATAATGTGCAGAAAAAGAGATCACGGAATGGAAATTGCATCTGCAAAATACAGGAGGTAGCTATAATATTTTGTGAAATGCTGGGCAATGAACTGAAACATTTCTCAGAAGACGAGTTCTCTGTCTGAAAGATGTGTCTAATGTACACAAACGTGGCTTACTTTGAGCCACAGGAACATGGATTACTTATGAAAAGCTGCAGTCTGATCTCAGTTACACCTGTGTGAGTTGGAATAAATTATTTGGCTTTGCTGATGTGAATGGGTTTTGATTCTGGCACTACATTTAGACTATGACCTGAGGAAGTTGTTGCCCTTTTCTGCAACAGTGTCACATTTTCAAGAGAAATTCATAAAAAAAAACATTTTTTTCTCTACAAAATGGACAAAAATATTAACATTTTTTTTCAGAGCAAGATCTTCCATCTATCTACCTGATATCAAGAAGCAGTTCTTCCAGTTCTTCCACTTCTCTGTGCATCTGGATTAGGACTGCCTGCAGCATGGGTACATGCTCCCAAGGGCTGGCATAAACCACTGAGGCCGAGTCCCACATTTGACTTGGATGAACCTTGATGGAATGAGCTAAGGCTACCCACAGACTTTCAAAGCTGGTGGCCCAAGGCCAACCACTTACACAACCAGCTCCATGCCTTCCACCACCACAGGTCCTCAGCTTGTGACGGTGCTTGGTTAGTATTTATAAACTGTGGCACCACCGTAAATCAGTACATTAACAATCTCCATGTTTTATCAATGGGAAATCAAGGCATAGATAAATTTAACTGAAGTCACATGGATAATCTCAAGATAAAGGCTAGTCACAAGAGAAAGGCTTGTTCCTTGCTTAAAAAAGAGTGGCGATTTTTATATAGGACAATAGAGGAGCCTAAACCAAAATAAAATCAACTTAATTAGCAGTTTAGTGCTCTCCAAAGTTCACTTCTTGATTTACTGTCCTCCTATAAGTCTTCTGCAAAGTGACCTCCAAGTGTCACAAATGCAAGGTGTCGTTAAGGCAATCAATGCAAAACATCATGTTCTATAAAAAGACGTTTTTTCAGCTGAATGTTGATAACTGTGCATCTTTTTTTTATATATTCTCCCAAGTCTATAAAATAAATTGCTTAGGGACCCGGACCTATGCTTTTGAGACTAAATGTGCCCTGAAGAGTTCAGTGTAACTGGATATAAATAACATGAGAAAGCTCCAAATTCTCATTCAGGGCTCACAGTGAGGGTAGAAGTTGAGAAGTATATCACTAGAGTTGCAGAGCCCCATCTCGTTGTTGCTTTGCTCTCAGGATCTCAGAAGGTTAGTGAGTGCTCTCTGGGCTCTCTAGCTTATGATCTAGTCTAGTTTATGATCTAGTCTAGTTTATGATCATTCCTTTCTGCTGAAGCATTTCTTCTGATGCAACTGTATGAGAGAGAACAATCAAGCCCTAAATATGTAAAGAGGCTAATATACGTCCTCTACTCTTTAAAAGTTTCCTTTTTAAAATGAAATATTGCAATTAGCTCACAAAAAATATCTCATTGCTTTAATAATAGACAAAAGCCGCAGACACAGAATTTCCAGATGCGTTTCACATCACAAGCCTGTTCAAACTGTAAGACATGCTTATGATGGGTCTTAGATATGCTACATATCAAGGTGAGATGTTTTAGTGTTTTTGCATTGAGCGATCTTGGTAATAGGTCTCTCTTGCAGTTCCCTGGTACTCTACACTGCATAAGGAGGTATATGAGACAGCTGTTTATCCTAAAGAGACTGGACCAAAAAAAATAAAGACAGGGAAGTGTAAGAAGGGTAGGTAACTAGTGAGGCAGTTCTGCCTTCCTCACCCAACAAACTGACATCCCCTTTTACTAGAAATGCTATTGGAAATATGAAAGGAGTGGCTAAAATTTGGGTGTGAAGTATTTTAATACCTGAAAAAAACTTTGCGTGAGCTGCATGGTGGCAGACCCACCTTCTGAGCAGGTAAATGAATTCTTTCATTTTCAGAATTCTAACCCAAATTGCACATTTTCCTGCTGCTGAGTAATATTTAATCATACCAGCAATCACACTGACATCTTTTCTTACTCATAGTAGGTTTCTACAAAACAAACTTAATACTTACTGGATGTCCTAAGAGTATTGAAAAATGTCCCCGTTTCTAAACCCCAAGACCTAGTGAAAACTGTGTGCACTCATAGAAGCGATGGAAGAGAATAAAATTGTCATCAACATCCACAGCTAAGGCAGTATCTCGGTCCAGTGATTTGGAAATATTTGAAAAGGAAACCCAAATGAAATTTTGTTTTGTGGAGCTGCCTTACAAGTAATAGCGCAGTCCGAGATTTTCCCAACATTTCCCATCATGTTCAGTATGAGACATTGCTTCAGGAGACTTGGCTTGGTTTTCAGGGTTTGCTCTGAAAACAGCTGCCAGTTGCACTCTTGCCTATGATAGAATGAGAACACTTTGTCCACCCACCAGATATTTTGTTATCCTGTCTATGGCATCTGTTTCAGAGATAATATGAGGATAGGTAAATCCTCATAGTAAATTTCTGAATTACTATTTGTATGAACTTAAGGAGCAAAACCAAAACAGATCTCTGAGGTAAAAAATGTTTTTTTATTTTCTGCTGTGAAGAATAGTCACACACAAACCACTTCATTTTCAGGTCACCCTTATTCAAAATAATTTTTACTTAATCCTAAACAGACTTCAGGAAATCTGCATGTAGAACATGAAAAATGCAACATAAGTCACAGGGCAAGGGTAAGGGGACCCAAACTAACATTGTCTATAGCTGTAGGACTGGAAAGTATCCTACAGCTCCTTTAATTCAACCTCCTACACTGAAGAAAGACCAAGGATGTTTACGTCATTCCCAAAAGATGCACGTCTAACTTGTTTTTTAAAAAATATTCCAGTAAAAGAAAGATGTGACAGCATCAGCCAACAGTTTAATCTGTAGTGTTGCTGTCCAGGTGGTTGGAAAGCTGTCCCAATTATTCAGCCTAGGCTGGTTAACTTGTCAGAGAGAAGTAGGATCAATACAATTTGTTGTTGTCACATCTGTCAGCTATTTTTATCATCTTAGGATCCTCCAGGCACTTTTAAATTGGTTATATAACCACTTGCTCCAGAATCTTTCCAGGAACTGAGAAATAATCCATAATTCCTTGTTTGTTTGTTTGTATTTAAAAGCAGGTATTGTGTTTGCCTTTCTGGCATTCTCTGGGATTTTCCCATTGTCTGAGAGTTTTCAAAGATAATAGTGAATATTTCAGAGATTTCTTCCTACTCCTTTATGCATGCAAGGTTTAATGTCATCAATCCCTGATGGCTTGAATTATGCTTAGTTTATCCAGATATTTTTAAACTTAATTTCTCTCTATTCTGGCTATGCTCCTATTCTCACATTAAATTTAACATGGTTAAGGTTCTGATCAGAAATTAATCTTTTCAGTGAATTCACTGAAAGCTCCAGTGCTCTGTGCACTGTCTGATGAGTAATGAACCTTTACATTGCCGTTCTTTTGCTCTTTATGTATTTATTATATCTTGTGTGTCTTAATGTTCCATAGTAATGTTAGCATCTTAGCCTTTTTGAATTTATCCATACATTTGGTGAGGTTCCTTTTAAATTCACACATAATTACATCCCTTATTTCTAGTTTTTTGTATGAATCACCTGATTTTAGGTTCTTAAAAAGACCTTCATGCAGTTGTAATGTACTTTGCTTCCTATTTTTCACCTTGTCTCCACTGAGGTTATTTCTGTGCATTTGATGTAACTCCTATCTGCAATTCCTATCTTTCCCTTAGATTATCTTCTTGTGAGACTCCGCCTAACAGTTCCCCAAGTTTACTGAAGCTTTTTTTTTTTAACTAACCCATTATCCAGTCTTCTCCTACTCTTGTTTTTCTTTACCTAAAATGTAAGTATCTTTAACTCTTTACGAAGATTCTTTTATCCTACCCTTATGTCCCTATGAATTTTGGAATGTATATGGATTGTCTTTAAATAGAAGGCAACTGCTTTTCACATTTTTTTCTTGTGTGTCCTTCCTAGAGAAGTTACCATTTCTTCTTCCTCTTGCAGAATTTGCAGTTAAGACTTCATACTAAGTACTGCTTATGTATGAACATCTTTTTTGTCTATGTCCATTCTCTTAGAATTGGGTATAGACATCCCTGATGTTTGCAGACTATTCTGCTGTTTTCTTTCATCTCTCCAGTGTAAGTTTCTCTTTCCCCTTTTCTCCAGTCTTACTACTGAATCACACTTATTTTTACTTAATTCTAGTCTTTTTACTGTCCCTTCCTCTCAAATTTAGTTCAAAGCTTTCTAGCCTTAGTAACTTCACTGATGTTCGTGATGGTTAATAAATAGGTGACTGTATCGAAAAAATTTGTTTGTCATATCCTTAAATTAGAAACAATGATAGAAAACAGAAACTGTAGCCACTTTGTGCTCTGGCTGCCAAAATTATTATTGCTCATAGCCATGGTATATTTGTGTATATTGTTCATGAAAAGATTGCTGATGACCTCAGAGGGTTTCTGAAATATTCCGAGCACCTGACTTTGAAAGTCAACTTTAATTTAAAACTTTGGCCTAGATCCAGCACGTACTCCAGATTGCTAGAATTTAGAGGAACAGTTCCAGACTATTCATCTTTGCAAGGAGGCCTTGGGGGTAAAAAAAGACCTCTTTGAACATCTCAGGTCTTCTTTGCACCTCTTAACGTGTGCACATCTCCACCTCAGCCTAGCCAGGCTCACAAGATACAGACAAGAAGAGAAAATAAAGGAGGAAGAGGTTACGCAGGGGCAGTGCAAGCCTATTTTACATTCACATGTTCCTGTAGAATCCAAATAAAAGCAAGATGCAAAGTAATGCTTCCAAATACTACCATCCACAGAAGAAAATACAACTGGGAGAAAGCAAAGCCTGAACTTGATTCCATCAGTGGGTTACTGCAAGCAATACTCTAGTGCTACCCACAGAGAGCTCGTGGTGACAACTCTTTCTCAGCAACGAGGAGCCTAGAAAACTTGCTGCCAAACTCAGCATTTTTGGCAGCCCAGAAATGTCAGCTGGCATTGAATCTTCAGAGATCAACTAGGGTTCGTTTTTGCCGACTCCAGCGCTGAATTAGATTTCATGGGTTGGCTTTGCACATCTGTATTTGGAAAGTCATTTAACATGGGTGTTATAGAAAAGTGCATGCACTGCTGAGAGCGTGACTTTTGAGAGGAACCCAAAATGGTCTGTTACGGGAGCTTTCCCAAGGCTAATTTGAATTCTGTGACATTGGTTTCCCTGTGTAATAAGAAATGGGGTAAGAAAGGCTTTTTTGAAGCTCTAAATTGACTTCTGGTGAAAACAATTTCTCTTCTTTAGCTACAGAAGAAAGCTAAGCAGATGGCAACAGGCTGAAGTTAGAACTTGGGAGCACTTGTGTGAAAATATTATGGTCACAGCAAAGGAATTTTCTCTAATATTTTACATTTGAAATTGCATTTGTTGTGTATTGGTAACTGTCTCCCTGGGAAAGCTTTTCCTCCTTGAAGCACATTGTACACGTACTGCACTGCAGAAATGTATTCAAGAAACATCCATAATGGGGAAAGAGCCTAATATAATGTGAGCTACTCTAATGCTTCCTGTCCCAAGAAATCAAATCATTTGCAGACATTGATGAATCAAGCTCCACAACGTTGCTTGAAGTCAGATATTAAACTAAGCATTAGCAAAATACACTTAACAATGTTTCTGGTTGTAGATGGAGTCGTAAATTCTGTTTTCAAATTTCCTACGCATATATGAAGTTTCTTGTTCAAGTCTTGTACAAGGCTGGTCTAACTCCTTTGATGGCATTGGGAAAGAGAAATGCTCCTATCAGAAAGATAAGGCCTGTCCTACTTCGCTTTATTTCAGAGTACTGCAGCACCTGAAATTTGTGGCATCAATCAGTTCTGGTGACAGATGCAGTTGGTCCATCTGGGCGCAGTTAATGGACAGAAGTGTTATGTTTCCTCTGACTTTGATAAGGACACTCATTCCAACACCAGGAGTGTCGGGAGAACCTTAGAAAGTCATCTTTATCTTTTTTACATTTAGTCTTTAGACATATACATGAATTTCTCCCTTTTACTGTAGCAGTCCTCCTCCCACCACAACGATGCAATATTAATTGACTAAGCTGAAAGCAGCACACATATTATGGCAATGTCACAGCCTTTAGATGAATACATCTTTAAAAATGTTACATTATGCCGTATGGCACAAATAAATTATTCACTTGATTTTCTGCAAGAAGGAAAATTAAATCCTAAACACTAAGATTTCAATAACAAGATTTTTTATCTCTCCTGAAATTTTTTATTTTTTCAAGCAAGGGTTTGGAGAGATTTCCTCAGAAGCACAAAAACTTAAAGGATCACCCAGATGACAAGTCCTCTACTGTCACTTACCAATTTTCCATTGCCTCTTAGTGAGATCATGGATTAATATTATCATGATTTTCCTACTGTAAACAAAGTAGCTTGAGCTCACCCATAATGACAATTAAAGATAAGAAACAAAGTACTCCTTTTCTGCCAAGTGATAAAGTCTTCTCATTTCCAGGATAAATGTGTCTGCATTATTAAGGCAACAAATAATCTTTCAGTTCACCCACAGGAGAAAATAATTGAGACAGTATTAAGATTTAATATATTTTCAAAAATCTGAGTTCCTATCTTTCTATTTTGTCATCTGACCCCAATACGTTATTTTCTTGCCTTTAACTCATGGGTAATAATTTTGCTCTGGCAAAAAGTAAAAAGTTTCCTCTGCAACATTTCTATTTTTAATGAATTGTGTGGTGAATACTTGGAGACAAAGTATTCTGAGCCTCAATAATAAAAAAGGGCACATTCACAAAAATGTCATCCTAACGAAATGTATCCTGCATAATAAAGCAGAGAACATATCTGCACTGCTAATGAAAACTTACATGGTCTGTGACTCTTGTGTAATTGCTGGGAGTCAATTCCAGAAGAGTTATGCCTTCCTGTGCAAAATCTGTACTCGAGCTGCAGAAAATATTGCAATAATTCTGTGTTATTTGTATAGGTATAATTTGATACTACTGTATATGAGAGGGAAGGAAGGAAAGATTTGCCTAGACTTTTAAAGTCTACGATGAAGGATATGAAAATATCATTGGAGTGACAGAATAGACTCCTAGCTGCGAATGAAGATTTAGAACTTCCTTCTATTGAATTTCTGTATTATGAAACATCATGAATGTGCCAAATAAACAGCATGATGATCCTTCTGACTTGCTTCCCAAAAATTTCTCTACACGGAGTAGATAAGGTGCAGGGTCTGATGGTTTTGCAGAGCAGGCAGCACAAAATCTTATCACTCTCTTTGACTTACGTGCCATGAGAGGCACATGACTGGGTTAGGAGTCTGAACATAGCATAGAACACTTTGCAATGGTAATTTTACAGGTGGAATATTGACACAAATTCATTTTCTCTAATACAGAACAGTAACGTCAACTGCCAAAATGCTAACCCCGAAATAAAATTATTGGAGAACAGATTACAGAAACGCAAAACAGATTACAGAAACACAGCTTCTACATATCTGTAACGTTTCTTAAACCACACACAGACTCCATCTAGAATCAAATGTGATGACCAGCCTTGTGTAGGGTAAAGCAGTGCTATTCAGACAAAAAGTGTTTGTCTAGATTAAGAGAAGAAGCTAGCTTTCGCAACTGATAGAAAGTAGGTGTTATTCAAAGCAGACTGTCTCCAGATTAAGTGTGAGCTAATAGATGGAACTATTAAAAGACAAAAACATAAAAGCATTAAAAGACAAAAATTACTGTTTTTAGAAAATGAAGCAATTTCTGACATTTTGCTGATTTTTTTTTCCTGTAATGGGAAGGAAATTTTGAGAGAATAATGTATCACAAATGTAGCAACAATAATAGCAGCATGTCTAAATACACTTTAAAAATGTGAAATGATATACAACACAAAATAGTCAACAAATCAGCTTACCTCTACAGAACATACGGAACATAGCTTTCACAGCAACATGATCATTTTGCTTAAATTGTAATGCAGTGATTATCTGTGCCTGAAAATAAACAGGGGAGGAGAGACAAATGCAATGAAAAATGGAACAACTATCTCTCTGGTATACGGACAAAAAGATAAGGAGAGGAGATGGACTGAGGAAATTCATTTCTTTACTAAACACAAATTGCAATTGAAATTACAAACATCATTTACTTGCCTTAATGTTATCTTAAAAAATAGGATCTGAAAGGATTTCAGGCAATAGCTGAAATACATTTATTTCTGCTTTAAGAAACAGCATCTAATAAGCAGTTAGAAATGAACATGCAGCCTCTGTCCCCTTGCAAAACACCTCCTGCAGCAGGATCCAGTCTAGGATGACGTATCTGACTATGTCAGTAACAGCAGTTACACCATCATAATAACTCTGTCTCCCCTATGCCTTCAATCGGAATGAACGTATGTTCTGGCACTAAAATAGAGGTGGAAGCTAGCTTTGTTTCTCTTCCACCAAGATCTAGGCAATAACAGACTGCCTGGGAAAGGGCTCAAGATTTCATTTGCTCTAAATACTGAGTTAAAAAAAATGTAATAAAAGCACTGGTTTTCAGTGATCTTGGAGCCAGTGAAAAAGAGCAAAGAGGACAAAAGTCCAAAATGGTCTGGTGTGAGGCTCTATCTAGTGCTATAAAACCCTGTGCTTCAAGTGCAAAAGGCTAATTGAGCTGCTCCAGGCAACAGTGGTGCTTATCTGAGTTAATTTATTTTGTGGCTGTTCTTGCCAACAGTACCTCAGCTACCAGAGAAAGTGCTAGAAGTCTTTTTGTTCCTGTGAAAGGACTTTTTGTCTTAGGCAAAGGGCAGTGTTTACACTTGCTAAGCCTCAGTGGAAGGGGCACACATCCGTAGCATCAAACATGCATGGAGGCTTTTGAAGTTCTCTTTTTTGGCATTTGAGAGCATTTTGGTTTTAGTATCTGTTGCCTATTAACATTCAAGGAGCAAAGCTGATGCTGTAGCATATTAAGCAGCTCCTCAACAAATGTATTCCTTTCCTCCCCATTGCTTCTCCTCTCTCCTATCACCCCTATCTCGGATACATGTCACAGTAGCTTGCTAATGGTTTGCATGTGGTCAAAAAGCTCAAATAAATGTGCTGAACTCAAAAGATTGTTGGTAGTAGGACAAAATGATGGTTTCAACAAAGGGGGTAGATGTAGATAATTTGATTGAAGGGAGCATCTTCCCAATTGTCTAGAAAAGATCGGTATGATGCAATTTGGCTCTAGCTAGCCAGGGAAATACTTACGGAAGTTCCTTGGCTGTCATCAAAATAAATCATATGGACCAGAGAGTCTCTTTGGGTACCAGAACTGCTTTAAGAGAGTTGTTTCATATTAGTGAGGATTTTTTTAAAGTCAATCTAGATAACTTTTTTTTTCATGAACTTATGTGAATAGGCTTACTCCTTAAAAAAAAAGGCTTTAAAAGATTAAATAAGCCAGTCATAAGTAGACAAAGCAGACAGACAGAAAAATTAATTAAAATAATCAGTACATACCTGGTTAATCTCGTGTTTTAGTTAAAAAAAGGGAACCCCCTCCCCCCCCCCGCCCCAAACACTTCAATTGACACTTAACTTTTTACTGATATCTTTGTGGTATCAAACTGATTGATTGCCTCTTTCTTGATCCTTCTCCCCTTCCCTACCCAGTGGAATCTTCATTGAGAGAAACAAACAAGGTGGTACTTCTTCCAGTTAATTAAAGTTACTCTACAGAGGGAAGGAAAACACATTTGTATAATGAGAAAAATGCACCTATAGCATATTGTAATAAGAATTTAAGCCAGTAATTCAAAATAAAAAGCTTTTCTCCACTATATCTGTTTAGTTAATATTAAAATTAGACTATATATTAAAACAGGCAGTCATTGTCCTTTTATCTATTAAAAGGTGATCTCTTCAGCAACTTTGGGATACCTCTGCATCTCCAAAAATAAATATAGATATTCTTACATTTTCCTTTTGTTCTCATTGCTTTCATACCTGCATCTGTGACAGAATTTGCTTCACAGATAGGTCCTCCAAAATCTGTAAAATCCACATTTAGGTAAATATATTAGGACTCAATTTGGTGGTTTTTAACCATGCACACACTGAAGGCATGTGCAGCAATGGAGACACATGAAGGACACAATATCCAAGAGCCATCTGCTGCTGTCGTCCTTGTTTCTGATGTGCGCTGGACCTCATGCAACAGGTCATCGAGTAAGAGAAAAGCTGCTCACTGCAGTTCAAATTGTGGAGGACCTGGGTTCAAAGGAGTCATACAAAGTCTCAGGCCTGAAAAAGGAGATGAGGGAGAGCAACATCTACCTGTGGTTATCTCAGCTTTCCAGGAAATCTCTCATTCTGGATACGCTGCAGAGGAAATGACCCCACATATGATCAGAGACTTCTTATTAAGGGATTCATACCCCTGCCTTATTGCAAACTCCCTTTAAGAGCATGGCTGGATTGCAGCCAGAGCACTTGGTGCCTTGCAAATCTGAGCTCATGAATTAAAAACATCATTCAGCTTGCTGCAAGCAGTAATGTGAAAGTCAGGACATAGGCTAATAGGGAAAACAAGGCTTCAGTCCAGTAGGAAGAGACTGCCAGGAAAAGCCTCTCCAAAAGGGCAGATCTTACTGGAGCTGCGGTGAGGGAGCCTCCGCTTGCACCCCAACCCAGAAGACTCAGGAAGCCTTATTTTGCTGTCAGAGAAGAGGAACAGTAAGCGCTGGCTTTCCACACCTTGTGAAGAAGAGGATTGCGATTGCAGATTTGTGGCACCCATGCTGTATGATAAATATTATGCAAAGGCTATGAAAATCTTTACTAAAAGGGCATCTGCTGAACTCAGAGGTTGTGATGAATGCAGAGAAAAAGCAGCAAGCACAAGCTCCTCCAGAAGCTCCAGTTCTACCATCTTTTTCATAATCACAGATGCATTGTCGAGCACTTTCAAGCAGTTGCTGAAATACACCCAACTTAAAATCATAGTAAATATCTTCCATTTTGAACTACATTTAGCTTCTCTAGTCATCTAGCTGCATAATCCTGATCCCACAAATCCTAATGCTTCTGTAACAGGAGAGCAGCCTTGTGAAAAGAAGGATGTAGGATCTACCTTATTTATTTATTTATTTAAGACCTTTTTAAAATGTGCCCAGTTAATTCAGCATGCTGTGTTATACATAGGCAATGCAGTGTACCTGCTCAGATATAGCTTCTAAGGAGGTATCTACATCTGGCTGTCAGCCACAGGGACAACAGTTTGTTTTCCTTTCCAGTCCAATTTAGATTTGACTGTCAGCACTCTTGTAAACACTGAAATCCAGGTCAATTAAAGTGATATATGACAACTGACCACAATATTTGCACAGTGCTACAGGCAATAAGCACAACTTTCCCCAGGAACATTCAATTAATCAATCACATCTCCTATTCCATATATCTGCCTCTCGTTTCCCACTCTATCTTATCATCTTACCAAAGTTTCAGTCCTTTTTTTTAAGAGCCACTAAGCCCTCTCCCCACAGAATGGAGTATGATCAAACATATGGCACCACAGCAGTTTACAGAGCTTATTTAAATCTTTTAAATTAAATTTTTTCAAGAAGGAAACATTATCTTCAAGGTCAAGCCTTTCCCTGGTTGACAGAAGACCCAGCTACATCACCAATTTTAACAAAGAAGACAACACTTGTTTTCCATCAGACTTCATAAGTAAAGGCATTGATTTTGTTTTAATGAATGTATGCAGATAAAAAAAGGCAGACAGCTTTACGAAAAGGACAATAACCTGCTCAATAGCAGCAGCTGTTTTTAAATATATGTCCGTGAATGCACAATTAAGACACCCAAATGTCTGCTGATCTTTTTTGCCCAAATCCTATGCTTACAAAAAGGATTTCTGTCTTCCATTTCCTCGAATATCTGAATCAAAATCTCCTGTTTTCTAATTCCTCATACTTTGTGCATATTGCAGCAATACTGTTTCCTGATATAATCTTCTTTCCAGACAGCTTGATTCCAAGTAATTAGCTACATCAGGATTTCTCCATAGCAAATCAATTGTTGATAGCTTTAGCTCAGCCAGATATAAGCTTTAGCATCATGACACGCCTCTCAAAAGAAGTCACAAAAACGGCAAGCGACTATTATAGCAAGCCTCTCAAAAACAAACTATGCTCCCTTATATCCAGTGGTCCTTTGACTTTGGTTTTATCTTTTACCCTTTCAATATATTCTCCAAAGACAGAATGAATAAAAATGTGCTCCAATTAATCTTCAATAAGATGTAATTCCTAATAAGACTCCTCCGAATCTGGACTAATTAATCTGAGAAAGCTTGGCAAAGTCTGGTCCAGGTACAACGTAAGCAAAATTTTTAAAAAATGGAAATAGTGACTACAACAATAAGTTCCTATTAATGCAACACTTCAGGCAGGCCAGCCAGTGCAGGACAACCCTACCTTATAACGATTTATGCAAGGAAGGAAGCAGTAAGTAGAAATCAAGGGCCAAGTCCAGAGAAAAGCTGAGCTTTCTGAATTCACTGAGGAGGGTGTTCTACATTTTTCAGGAACTGGTCCAAATGCTTTATCTCCTCTTGTAATAAAAATCTTTAGAAAGTAAATTTCCTGAGGCTTCTGGAGATATGTGCCATTTGTGCCATTAAAAGCATCAAATGAAGTGTTTCACTGACTTTAAGAAGTTATATTTGAAATGAAACAAATCTTTCACAGGAAGACCTACTGCCAATTGGAAGTTTATTCTCAATTTCAGAGTGTGCAAGTCCAAGCACACAGTGACCAGCTGAAAATAAACTCAAGCAAAGATGTTATTGCATCTTGATGAGCTAGTGCTGGTTAACCAAGTTCTCATGGCTGCCAGCATTCATTCCTATGCCAATCCAATTGCAAGGCAAACACGTTACTTTTACCTGTTCTCACTCTCTCTCAGTATTTGATAAGTTTGGTCACCTTACTTTGAGTTTTAAATAAAGTACCTATCATTTAAAGTTTTCGTGCAGTACCAGGAAACCACATTATCATTTTATTGCTATAAATGTTTATATAGTGTTGCTAGGCTTCCTAGGGGCAAGTCTCTTCCTCCTCTTCCTCCTCCTCCTCCTCCTCTTCCATCACTGCAGCAAAATTTATGACTTTTTCTTCCCTGGGGATTTTAATGTAAAGAGCTGATAGGCCTGTGAAAGGAATTGTAGAGAGCATGGAGACACTTCTCAGTACTCAGATTTGTTTTCTTGCACACTCTCTGAAAAGGAGCTGGGTTACCAGAACAACTGAGAATCTTATATAGGCATCACCCTTCCTTTAGTTCTAAAGAGCCGTTGGTATGCACTCAAAGCACCCCTCACCATGCACGAGTGATTGCTGCATATACAAACCAGAGAGTAAAAGCCAAGGCTACTGCTGCATTGAGCACATTCATGTTGTCGTGTTTGTTCTTCTCTTGTAAGACACCACTTGTTGCATAGTCCTGCACTCAGACAGGCAAGATTCTATTCAATGACTGACAATAGATCATTTTTAAAACATTTTTCCTCTTTTTATTTTTATTTTATTTTATTTTTTTCCTGATGGTTGCTACAAGCAAAGGAGGTATTCAGAAACGTAACTGCACAATACAAATACAGGCAGCAAACTAAGTTGATGGCATGAAAGGTGTATCTGAGAACACAGAGTTGACAGAATCAGAGTCAGATTTTGTTCGGGTAGTTTTTAAGATACTCTCCGCAATGACATTGTCATTAGGAAACAGTTTTACTTTCCCATTCTGACCATGCTTTGGTTCATTCACGGGTTCCAGGAAAACCACCCTCTTACCGGTGCTTGCCTTCTTCTCATCAGCAGGCAGCTCTGGTGGCGGCGTGGAGTTCAGGATGGACGAATGGGCACCGCTTTGGTTGAGCTTTCTCTTTCTCTTTTTTGTCTTACACTGACACGGACATGGGGTCAGATAGAGATAAAGCAGTACTAAAATAATACTGGCTACACAGGCAGCGAGGGTGGTAAAAGCTGTGTTAAATGCTTCGTGAGCATGGGACCTGTTCACTGTGAAATTGCTGACATTTATTCTAACCTCTATGGTTTCATTCAGGAGTCTTTTCTTATTTATTGCAATGCAGGAATACAGCCCGGAGTCCTCCAGCTGGGCATCCGTTATCTCCAGACTCCCATTGTGGAACACCCTGAAGTTGTCAGTCTCCCTGTCTGGCTCCAGCAGCCGGTTGTCTGGGCTCAGCCAAACGAAGTACGTGCCTGCATCGCTGATCCTGCTGTCACAGGGCACAACCAGTCTGTCGCCAACCTGCGCATCATGAATGAACCCAAAGGCTTGGAAAGAGCTGTTGATGGTGCTTTCTGAGCAATTCAGAAAGTTGTCGTGCAGTAAAGGCAGCTTGTTGTAACCTCTTGGATCCGACCGCAATGAACAGGAGTACTCGTTCCTGAAGTCCACCACAGGGCTGAAGTGCCTCTGATACCAGAAGATCAGCATGGAGTAGAGGGTACAGTCACAATAAAATGGGTTGCCGTGAAGATAAATTCCACTTAGATACTTGGCTGGCACTGAACTCAGGCGCTGAATAGGCATCGCCTGAATGTGATTAAAGGAAACGTCCAGCAACGCCAGTTCTGTCAATTTATGCTTTCCAATGTACAAGTCCAGTGGAAAATGTGAGAGTAAGTTGTAGCTCAGGTACAGCTTTTCCAATTTGTACAATCCTCCAAAGGCTGAAGGCTCTATCTGCATTATGTGGTTGTTGTAAAGCAGGAGCACTTCCAGGGCCCTCAGCTCCTGAAACAAAGGGCTGCCCAGCGACTTCAGGCTGTTGGATGACAAGTCTAGGTACTTCAAATTTGGGGTTGTGGAAAAACTTCCAGTGATAATACTACTAATGCTGTTATGACTGACTATTAAAGTGTTCAGTTTCTCAAACAGTACTGGAACCCATTCAGGTTCCAAAAACCCAATTCGGTTGTAACTCAGATCCAGTCTTTTTATACACTTGTAAAGATTTCCCGGCACCCTGGAGAGGTTCCTATTGGTGCAGCTCACGATGTCGCTGGCGCAGATGCAGGCTGTCGGACACATCCCCGAGGCATTGCCACAAACACTCACTGCAAGAACCAAGAGGCACGCCAGTCCCTTGCAGTTCAACTTAAAAGCACCCAGTAGAGTAGGAATTGTCCAGCAGTTTAAAGACATTGTGACTGTCCTTTAGCTGTGTCCCAATGCTCCTTGCCAGAGATTATACGTGTAGTTAGCTCTGCACTAATCACTGTCAAAGGGGAATACAGAAGTACAGTATATTAACACTTAAGATTCATGACCTGCCTGATTTCTTATTCATGTCTTTGAGCAAATAAAGTGAATTAATCCTTTCTGTTTCACATAGGTAATTTTGAAATCTAGTTCTTCTCAGGTGATGGTTTGGCATTTTTCTATAAACACAAAACTCTTCGCTCTTCTATAAATATTCATATTGCAGATATGATTTTTCCTCTCCAAAAACTGCAACAATTCTTCAGCCCTGAACCATGGAATGTAATTTCAAACAGATCACAAAAATACATCATCAGAAGTGCTCATCTGTGGAGTATTCCTGACAATAGCATCTCTTACCTGTTTCCAGGTCAGCACGGAAATGAAACTTCTGATGCAAGAAAAAGAAATGCCTTATCTAGAAACGTTCTTTTCTTATCTAATGGGAAGCATTTACATGTATTTCTTCCCAATCAGAAAATGTCACACATTTTCAAGCACAGAATTTTCTCAGACTACTTAAGTTTCTAAATGTCATACAAGTTTTTCTTCTCTCTCTCTCTTTTTTTTTTCTTTTTTCTGAATCAGTAACTGATAGTGCAAATAGTAATTTTTAAAGTTATTCAAGATATCCTTTGGAATATTTTGCATTCTGTTATCTTTTTTTGTTATCTTTGCCAAAATAACTGTTTGGGACAAATTTTTCCATGCCTGGTGTCTATCTCAAGCAGAAGTTGTCAGAACTTTCAGTTAGAATGAGTCAGCCATTTCTCAAAACTTAGTAAAGCAAAAAAAATTTTGTTCATACATAAATCTTAAGGACAAAACCAACCATATACTTCCCTGAGAATATCTTAGTGTCTCTATGGTTTGAAAGAGGGACTTGAAATTTGGCGGAGTAGTTACTCTATGCCAGGAGATATGCTCTTTGCCATCTCCTAGGAAAATGTACACATAATTAGCACAGTAATGAACATTTTTGTTCACTCTTGCTCTCCCTGGATACCTGTTAAAGAGTTTGTCCCTGGTGAATCTATGTGCGTTGATTATCTCTATCCTTTCATAGCTAACATGATATTCAGCACATTCATCTCATACTCATTTCTCAAGTGTGATTGACCCTTTGGGACATTACTTGGGCAGCACAGCTCCAGCAGCTAGGCTGCTCTTCTGCTCAGAAGTCGTGGGCTGCTATGGGGTCTATGTCCAAAAAAGGGGGAGATTGGACACTGCAGAGGGGCTAAAGAAGGAGAAGGAGGAAGTAAATTCAAGTGAAGATAAAGCCAAATAAAAGAAGAAACAGTGTATCAGAGAATTGGTGATTCATGAAGAAAGCGTGAGTCTAGAAGAGAAATATTAAGAGCAAGACCTAATGGGTAGAAGAGAACTGAAAGAAGAAGCATCCAGAAAGAGGAAAAACAATGCGAGATGCATATAGAAGGAAGGAAGGGCAAAAACAGGGAAGCAGATGTAAATGGAGCATCACTACTGTTACTAGCAAATCAGCTAAGGATGAGGTGGGTTGGAGGCAATAGAAGTCAGCTGAGCATATGATAAGCATGGAAAAAGAGATAGGAAGGTGATAAAGGACAACATGTTTAAGCAGAGGAAGAGAGGCAAGAGTTCAGGAGATGAACCTTAGAACACAATTCTTGGAAGAATTTGCACCTGCTACTTGTAACTCTGAGATCATCTATCCAAGTCAATGTGTTAGGCACCAAGCTCCACTCCCCTTCAGTTCCTTGTTCCTCTTTCTTCTATCCCTTTGTCAAGTTGGCAGTCTTTTTTCTTCTGCTGACCACAGTCTTCTAATCTTAAGTGGCAGAGGATGCAATATGAATCTGAAAAGCTACAGCTTCTAATGACACATTTAAAGCAATGAGGTGAAGGAAGCAACTGGGGAGAATTCTTCTTCCAGAAGAATTTAAAGAATATACATATATATCCCTTATATTTATAAATTTATATTTAAATTTATATAAATATATATTTACATTATATACCCTTTGTACAAGCATTTGCAAAATCAATATTGAGATTTTTGTAAGACTGATAAGTCAAGTGCTCAAGCTAAAGTGTCAGAATTAAGGTCTTCTGTGCCATTTTAAATTTTATATACAGTCTTCAGTTACATGATCACTTAACTTTTTTTCCACAAAGCCGTTCTTCACACAGTGCACAGAATCAGAGAAATAACAAAGAAAGAAAGGATGATTACATCAAAAGGTAAGTAAGTGGTAATACCTGAGAACAAGAACATATCCTACCTGTCACAGAATTCCTGTGAGACCAGCCAAATTATGGGAACTATCGACTTGGAAAATAATGAACATATTATAGTCACTAGCTTGATACTTAGAAATAAGTATTCCCTACTTTGGGAAGGATTGATGGGAAGAAGTGCTGAGAACTGCAAACTGCTGTGGCTATCCATGAAAGCTCTATCCTGGACAGATGAAGTTTCAAGTGCTCTACTTCACACTTTTTGCTGACAGGTCAGAAGTACCTTTCTTCCCTGTGTATTAAAAGAGGTTTAAGAGCATGATATTAACAATAGGGGACTTTGCAAAAATAAATTAATTGATCAGGAAAAAAAAAGGTAATAACAAATTTCATAAAGTCTTCTGGGCTTTCAGAACCTGTGAAGTATCTAACTGCCTGAGGAACTCAGCTAGGAACCGAAAGGGATCGCAGAAGTTCCCAAAGGACCTTCTCAGTGGTGCCCAGTTACAGGACAAGGGACAACAAGCACAAACTGAAATGCAGGAAGTTCTGTCTGAACTTTTTTACTGTGAGGGTGTCTGGAATATGTTGTCGAGAGAGGTCATGGAGTCTCCATCCATGGAGATGTTCAAAGCCTGACTGGCCATGGTCCTGGGTAACCTCCTCTAGCTGATCCTGCTTGAACCAGGGGGTTGGCCTGGATAGTCTCCAAATCTTAGCAAATCTGGGATTCTGCCACACTAAAAAGGGAATTGAAATGAATTAGGAGGTAGAAAGAGCTACACATATGTTCTTAAAAGTTCCCAAACATTTCCCCATTACTTAGCGCTACTCTAGGTGGCGTCTGTGGCAGTGGCTTGCGGAAGCTTCCCATTGTAGCAAAGTGCTTGAAAGTTTGATTTTGCAACATAATTTTTAATATAAGTACACTTGTAAAAGATGAATGGCACTTTTAAAATCGGCTCCTACACTGAATACAACTGCAATCCTGCAGATGCTTCAAATGGGACACGTCAGCGCACAGTTTGGGAAGAACTTATATAAGTATGTTTAATGCACTAAACCTTTCATGTTTGTTTCTATGCATATTTACAGTTATCTCAAAAGAAACTCTGAGCTAGTCTGCAATCAAATCCCAAGGACAGAATCATGGCTGGTGTAAATCAGCATAATACCTTTCCATTCTAAGGATCAAAAAGTCTAGGATCTGAAAGTGTGTTTTTACATTTCCAAAGTTTGTTAAAGTTGCCAAATGAGAATTGTTTCAGATAACTTCAGATAAATTTTCTTGACAAGCAAGACAAATCCATACTAAGTACCTCAATGCAACTGTGTCTATGCAAGGCTATTTTGGAGTCCCCTGACAAGCATGCCCAACTAAAGAGTGCTTTCTCACTCAAAGCAGTTTCTACATTTTTGGTAGGTTCTTTGCTCTTTTGGAAAGCAGGATACTTCACAGAACTCCAGGAGGGTAAATGATACCAAAACACTGTTGCAGTGCAATTTGTTCCATTCTTTTGGAACACCAAAATTTTGGCACAAATTACACAGGATATTCTGCAACAAACCCAAGCTTCCTGAACATAAATGTTAACATGCGTGAACACATTCAAAATGGCTGAAAACATTATTCTAGGTTTGCATGTGTAGGTGTTAAGAAGCAAGAAAGAGTAAGACCTGCTATTGATCTTGCATTAAAAATGGCATATCCTAACAAAAATACTAAAGATTTAATAAAAGTATAGTTTTGTGAACTTCACTACCAAGTATTTTCTCATAAGAGATACTACTATTAAATATTGTCAGCTAACATGTGCCAATAGACTCCATCTGTAGTACTTTGTTATTTCCAAATGAGTTGGGTAAACAGCTTTTTCGATTTATAGTAAAATGAAGGTACTTGATTTTTTGAAGAAATAGTATATTTATCGTGTTAAAAGCAGCTACTCATAGCAAAGGGAGATGTTCGACACTGATGAACATCCTCAGTTATGACTGTAAGATCGATTTATGTCTTTCATTAATCACTACCACTTTCTCACAGTCATTTCTCTCACTAATGCTACAGTAGTAACGTTGACACCAGCGTTCTCTTCTCCTTTAAATATCTCCAGACTTATGGCTGTTTCTTCCAGGAAACCTGTATACCAACTACCTTTCCCAGCTCATCTGAGACTTTCTTTAAAAACCCTTATGCGCTGTGTCTTCTAATTTTGAATGAGTTTGGAGACCAGAAGTCACCTGAGTGCTTTTGCACACATTACCACTAGTGTGTTCAAAAGGAAACAAATTTGATTGATTGGGACTTTACAGCAGGAACAACACCCTCCTGTACACTGGTGATACAAATAGTCTGGTGCAGTTGGAAGCCTAGCTGATACTTTTTGTACAGTAAAAATGCAAACTCTTGAACACAACCCCTCCAGCACTACAGGAAGGAATAAGTTTACTGAATCAAGAGTACAACCAGTAGGAACCACTGGAAATATCCAAAAGGCCCACAATAGCATCCTCTGGCTTCTTCCCTTGCTAAGTGCCACTTCCTCCCTCTCTGCTCTCTGTTCCCTGCTCACCATCCTCTCCCCAGCCTGTTTGCCACTTCATTGCCAAGCTCATTGCTTGCTGACTTTTCCACGTTCTCATCGACTCCCAAACCCTGCACCGCTCCTCTGCCCCTTCTTCCAGCCTGCATGAATCAAGGCTGCATTAGTTAAATATAATGCATGAAATCAAACAGTATCAACATTGTCTCCTTGGAGCTCCTTTTGTATGGTATGTAACAACACATTTTATCTTCAAGAAGGAAAACATAATGTTTGTTAAAATGGGAGCTTTATTAATTTGAAATAACGATATTATGCAAGTACAATTATTATTTTAATTTTAACTTTAGGGCTCTTGCTTATGTACGCGGATACAGCCATTAATTACAAATAATCTAGTGGCATCTTAAATAATTAATCCTTGAAAACATTACCATTACAAGGAAGATCAGTATAAACTTGCCTTCATATTGTGTGTGGAGGTTGCTGTCAGAGGGAATGTCCCCATAGTGGCCCTCTCACTCCAGCATCCCAACTGTACTTTGCCTTTAACACTCGGAGGGAAAGGCACTCTCTGAATACAGTCTCTATCTGACAGCTGTGCTCAGCATTTCTGACTAAGCAGATCTCGATTATCTGGGCATTATAATCTCTGAGACTTAGTGACATGCTGGAGCGGAGGGCAGACTGCTGTTAAACCACAGCTGGGTGATGCCCTGATATATTGGACTAAATCCCCGAACTGGGCTAAGCTGTGCTTGATGCAGGACTCAACAGTGATGGGGAAAAAAAAAATTCTTTACATCACATTTGCAGCATGCTGATCCTGAGGAAAGTCTGGCAAACAGAGTGGCCTCTTTGGCCAGCGCCTTGCTGTCATGAGCTCAAAATACAGTGGTGGGAAGACAGTTGTAATGGAGTAGCCCAAAGCTCATCTTCACTGTTAAAGGAACAGTGTATTTTCCTTTGGAATTACCACCAACCCCTCGTATGGCTCTGCTCTACTAACAAGGTGTACTAACAACCTTTGATGAATGCTAGCACTTAGTGCCAGTTTTCTTCACGTTAAAGATGGAGCATTATTGCATTTATAATGTATTTTTGCAGAACAAAGCTAACATAGGGTGCTTACTCTAACACAACTTTTTTTTTTTTTCTTTTACCTGTGAAGACAAAAGTTTCACTGAGAATCTGACCCATCTGGACACAGTAAATGCATTGACCTTTGTAGCATTGGACTGGGGGTTCATTTGTCCAAGTAACCTTAGCCAGATAAAGATTTTTCTCCCACTCATCTCTCACTAAAGTGAGAAGATCTCTGAAGACTTTTTTTTTTTTTTTCTCCCCACACCAGGATAACTCGCTTGGCTTAAAGAGACCTGAGACACAGATGAGCTACTGGGGGACCACAGAGATGAGTTGGACTAATCACCAGCAATCTGCCTAGTCGATAGTCTGCAGCTCTCATCCCTCTTACGGGAGTACAGAGAAATACGCTGGCAGAAACAAACGGAACGAAAGCACAGTGCATCTTTTTCACCGCGTTACTTTTTTAATCAAGCTGCACCCCAGCTTCAGCGTTGCAAACACTACTTCAGTTGCTAGGGAGATCATCAAGCGCTTAACTAAAACGCAGCACAACAAGCAGAATGCAACACCACGCGCGGCGGTGCCTCGCTCGCACGAGCCCCGAGCAGCCTCCGAGCCGCGGCAGCTCTGGGGAAGTTCGGTTTCCCGGTGCAGGATCCTCGCCGCTCATCCCGACGGGCCGAGCCCTGTG
>NW_010576476.1:81036-125539 GCF_000705375.1 Tinamus guttatus
GGAGCCCCGCGCAGCCCCGGGGGACCCCGGCTCCCTCCCCGAGCCCCTGCGCAGCTCCCGCGCGCCGGGGATGCTGTGTGGAACCGGCCCGAAACTCCGCGAGCCCCGAGCCAGAGCCGCGGGGTATCACAACGTGGAGATAATTTCAAAAGGCTTTATGGTAGCTTTTGGAAAAAAAAAATAAATAAAAGCACACACAATTCCCCAGTTAATTAAATGATGAAAATCTAGAGGGGCTTCATAGTCGAGCCGCCTTTTATGAGAACACGAGAGTCTATCGAATGGTACAAGGGACTATCTGGAACTAATTGCTGCGCACTCGGCTTCTCTCGATCTGTGGGAAAGCTGCTTCAAATGGGGAATCACGAGCAGGTGGTTAAGACCTGCTGCTCTGAGGAGGATTTAACAGTCCCCAGCGATGGTTATCACTGAATTTCCACCATCATTTAAAGTGCCCTATATGTGGAGACGGCAACTGAACAGGGACTAGTTTAGCAATCAACAAAGATTCTGGATTTATTATCATACAGGCATAGAGTTTATAGAATAACTTACAGCAAACTGGCTTGTGTGATAAAGCTATTGTAAATCACTTTTTTCCCCCAAGAACCCACAGCAAACTGATTTTCAATATGACAGTTTGTGGCTACACATAATGCTCAGGGGATCTTTCTTGTCCTCAAATTTACCCTACAGAAAAACTGAAATTCTTTAGTTTGGTAGAAGGAAGTCATTAAAAATGTGACTCAAGATCGGTGAGCTGTGGGGGATATTGCCTTGGATTTAAATTACTTTCGAATCACAACCTTATCATAAAAATCTAGTTTGCTATTCATCATGTACATGCTGTATTTAATTTCTGTATTTTTGTGCATTTACAAGATGCACCAGTGAAATCATTTTAATCTCCAGGTTATTGATTTGGCACCAGTTGGTTTCAGACATTCCAGTGGAATATTTATTTGTTTAAAGATACTTGTTGTCTTCTTTCGGACTTTTTATAAACCATTAAATATTTCTAGATGCCTGTATGTATGAAAATATCAGCTGAAATGTAAGTTGATCACATTGCCAATACACTCAGAGTAGATTATATTAATTTTTTGGTTTCCTTACCCTACTACAAAACTCCCCAGATTTGATCCTGAATATTTCCTGAACTCTTTCTTATATAAAGAAAATTCTGCCCGTGGTAGCACACGGAGTAGCTGCATATTTGTGAATATTTTTCACATTTTGTTTAAAATAATCTGGCTTAAAAATAATAACAATTTTAACTACAGTTTTGCTCAGACCTTAATAAATGGGCAGTACTCCTTGCTGCAAAGTAAGGAAGGAGCAAAGATAGTAAGACTTGTAGTCAATTAATTATTTAGATTCCAATCAGGGTATCCTGACACAGAGATAATTACTTTCGGGAGGTCAGGATCCAAAACATAGTGTGGTGTATAATAATTAAGGCAGTCAGAATCTTCTCTTCCAGTTTTGTTTAGCTGGTTAATGCTGGCTGGGATTTGCTTTTTATGTTGGAGATCTCAGGGCCCAGATGCTCAAGGAATCAATGGGAGTTGCAATGGCCCTTGAATGATCTGCACAGCTAACAGAGAGAGTCCATCTGTCAACTAGAAGGCTTTAAGGAGAAATCATGATCAAGGGGTTCATCAAGCAGTCTGATGGGAGCTGGGAACCACAGGATTCCTGTAAGTTTGGAAGCAGGCATTTGTAAGCCTAGTAATTTTGCATCCCGTTTTCATATTGACAAGCTAGCCCACAGCATGATGCAAATCTAATATGTTGCACTCTTTCACACATAAAGATGCTTTTGACACTTGTCACATACTAAATTACAGGGTACATTGCATTTTATAAGGTACATTGTGTTTAAAAAGCTGATTTGGATGGGAACAATTGGTAATTGGCTTTCTTCTATCAAACAGTAGCAATGTGAAAACAATACCTAACCAGAATCTGTGTTGATCACACATGGGCGTAAACTGTGTGAAACTAACGGTCCATTAATTAGGACAAGAAACCTTTCTCTGGGTAATCTGTACAAATATAAGGTTTCTGGCATCACCAGTGGAGATTTTTATTACAGAGAGTTGCTGATAGCTGCCTCCTCCTTCCAAAAACATCAGGACTCTGCCTGTGTTTTCCTGCCCCTGTACCAAACTATCTATTACAGTGAAAGCTTTTCAGTGATGGAACGGTTCTTGTTTTCATGTCCCAGGCAGTGCCAAACTGACTGACAGACTGACTTGGGAAGGACTTTTAATATTTCCCTTGTGGCTGAAATAATAATAATAAAAACACAAATACAGAAATGCCAATTGTATCTTTGAGAAAAAAAAATCTTTTCAGTAAAACAGCAAGTTTCTTACGCTTCTAGAAAGGATCATTAAAGGCCTTGATTTTTCAAAAGCAGGTGAATCACAATAGATTCGCCTTGATTTCAGGCAGTTCACAGTCCCTTCAAGAGCAAACACCTTTACAATTGCACTAGGACTAATTATCATCAGTCAAGGACATATGAAAGGCAAGGAATGTCCTCCACCTCTCCCGTTAAGCCTGACTTTTTAAAATAAAATTAGAAAAAGCACAAGCAAGAGCATGGATTTCTACCAAGTGGAGACAACAAGTAGACGATCAAGGCCCTTAGGAGAGAGATGTGAAAGATAACTGCATCCATAGATCCTACCTGGGCACCAGTGTGCTTGATCCTAGCCAGTCTGTAATGCTTTTGGGCATCCTTGATGAGGTGTCTGAGGAACCATAAGGTCAAATACTGCCTCAGGGAATGAAGAAAGCAGAAGGCAAGTCTGCTGGAGACAGCACTGAGAGGCTTAGCTTCCAGAGCTGACTCTGTATATCAGAGTATATCAGTTTCTCTCATCTCGTGTGTATCTATCTCAGATAATGATAGTTCATGTCAAAGATTTAATTAGTCTTTAGTCTTCCTTGACTCCATTTTCTGTCCAGTATGCATTTGGGACCTAACCACAGCTCTCTCATCCAGCTTCCGAATCTCTCAGGACTCAGTCTGTTTCTTCTTTTTCCTGATGAAAAGTTCCTTTTAACACCCTCAGTTGAATGGATGCTATTCATTAGATGAAGGAGAAAAAAAATAGGCACTGATGCTTTAGCTCAGGACCTGGGGCTTCTACCTGGGATGTAGCAGGACTGTGCTCAATCTCTACCACAGCAAGTAGTTCCTTATTCCCCATCCCTAGACCTTGACACCTTTCTTCTTCTCTGTCACTCAGATCTATTTTAGTTCTTCTTATTATCATACTTATCGTGTTGCAGGTCTGGAGGGGATACTCAAAGAGCCATGGAGCATCACTTGCCTCGCAGCGACAACTTTCCCCATTCTGTCCACAGAATTCCACCAGCTGCTGAGCACTGTTGTACAAGGAGTCACTTGTGCACGGGCTCGGTTAGAACTGAAGGTTCTCATTAGGAGTGGATATACTTCACCGTAAAAACACTGCAGTATTTATGTTTGTTGATGTTGCCCTGACTTCTCGCCCTTTTCCCATTCTGTTGCTTCTTCAGAGCCCAAATGTCAGTTCCTCTATTTGGCAGATTTGTCATTGTCACTTGCTGTCCTCTCTGATGTCTTTGACATCTCTTTGCTATCAAAAGATAGCAAAAGAAGTAGCAAATCCATATTTCTATATCTGCTAATTGAATTGGTTTACTTTAAGAACATCGTAGTTTTGTGCTGACGGCATCAAGCTTGTATATAACTTACAGAGCAACCGGTCTACGTCTTGGTTGATTTCTAAAACACTGAAAGAGTTTAAATCTAGCTAATCCTAATACACAGAACTGTTTCATATATGTTATGCAGAACCATTCTTATTTTGGCCATTGAAATCTGAAAGTTTACAAAACAACAGATATAATTGTTGGTGACCAGTGTGTTCTTGTGGATTTTTTTTCACATCTCAAATATATAGAGGGAAGTAGTCCTCAAGCCTCTGGATCACATTTGTATGCAAGGAAGGCATTGTTAAGGCCTGGAGGATAATTTATTTTCATTTTCTGTTCCAAAGGCGACACTTGAGAAAATGCTACAAATTAACCAAAGGTTATTGGTTCACTGAATATAGCCTTTGATAGTAAGAACATTTGCAAAAGTAATTTCTCATGGCCTTGAGCAGTCTCTTTTAAAGCAATATGATAACTTTTCTACGACAACAGGTAAGTAACCTGCCCTTTAAAATGCAGTTCTACATGCAAATAAACCTTGCTGATGGACTTAAAAAGGAGATTTTGAATGCAGGCAGATATTTTTTGCTTATTGAGATGCCATATGTCTCTAGGATGGCCAAAATAAAAGTAGGAAAGCTTTTTTAGAACACCAGATTCATTTTGCTGTATAATGGGCTAAAGTGAGTTCCTGAAGTAACTCTAAAATAACATATAAGGGGAGAATATGCAAGGGATTTTTTTTATTAAAACTTTATTACCCTGTGGCAATATATGAAGCATTTGTGAATAATTTCTACATTTGCAACATGACACACAAGGGAAAAGAAGATGTTAAATTCCACCCTCTTGACTTTAAGGGTCTCTGCAATAGGGCAGCAATACTTATCGGAAGGTATAGTACAAACCCATTTTACGGATATCTAGCACTCATAGGAAAGTTAAGGGGATTCTTTGTAATGTCTCACACTGACTGTGTGCCTCATTTGAGCTCTACCCTCTCCTGTCATACTTTTCACACATTTTCTGCAGATTTTCTCTCATACTTCAAGATCCTTCAAGCTAAATGTGGCAGATCACAACTAGTCAGTCTGGCTGCCATGAGCTTACAACCTGATCTGTCAAAGGGCTGTGCCTCATGCCTGGACATACAGAATGGGATAGAGCACAGGAGGCAGTGCATTGCATAATGGGCTCCCATGCAGAAAGAAATGGTAATAAAAAATGCTTCTCCAGAAGGTCGGTCCTCACCTACAGCCTTAGCCTGCATTTCTTTCTGACTGAAAAATCAGATCATATGACTGAAAATACTAGATAGGGGTCCCCATCCTTTGTCTAGGTGCATGGATGCTCAGAGCCTTATATGAAGACACTAGGTTTAATACATCAGTGCTATAATATTTTTTGTATGAGTGCAAAAGCCTGGCAATTTTCTGCCCACAATTTCCTGCAAAAGGCTGTTATATTTCTATAACTCCTTATGATAATGTGTTATAGCTGCAAGGCACCAGAACTACCCTTTGGGAGATGTGAGTCAAAGTTTTATTTCTACCTTTTGTAAAACAACAAATTTTAGCTCTTATCAATTATTATGACCCACTCTCCCAGCTGGTGTGCTTTTTTAAGTGCAAGTTTTTCTAAAGGCACTTAGTAAGCAGTTGTCAAATAACATAGGAAAACTGTGTGGAAAAGAAATTGTGTATTATTTTAGTGAATGTACTTACTGTGCAAAGGCTTTTATGATCCATATTAAACGAGGCTGAAACGATTTTGATTTTGCTTGAACTAATACCAGGCACGAACACAATCATCTATTATCACTAGTTCCTTAGGAAATAATAATAATTACAAAAAAGAAGATACAAAAAAAGTTATTTCTCAGGAACTATTGTTGTGGCCCTGGATGTGAATGTAACTTCCTTGCTTATTTCTTTTGGCTATATATGAGCTGGAAATAAAATGACACTGTGTCCCGTTATTTATAGTCACACAACTTGAAATCAGCAAGGGTTACCTTAAGGGTAAAATTTGGTTTATGTGCAGAAATGTGCCTAGTGTTTTTCTCACTCTTTCTGTTGCAGCCACCAGGCACATACAAACACAGCTATGTTTCATGGTTTGTGCACTGCCTTTTCCTTGGTGATGCCTGAGAACTTTTGAGTTCTTCTTGACGATCCTTCAGCTTCAGAGGCTGAAATGATCCCCGCACATTTCAGCACAGTTTGCTCTTTGGGTGAGCTCACAGTAGCTGGAATTCCCTTTTCTGCTCTCCCAGGCTGGCTTATGACTTGCAGGGAGATAAAAGTCAGTACCAGAATCATCTATTCTAGACTATGTCATATTGAGGGTAGCTTAAAGTCCCCATTAAACATTTTTATAGGTACAGGTACAAGGGCAAGGCTTGTTGAAGTGATTATGTTCTATTTGGATATATTTTGAGGCATATGATGTGGCCCAAGTCATGACATAGAATTCTACACTAACTAGACAAAATCTATGATTCAGTGCCTCTGCTTTTAGCCTCATTAAGCTGCCCTAATTGTGAATAAATGAATATATTTTTATTAAATAGTAATTTAGTAATTCTAAGTTTTACACATTCTAATCAATATACAAAGTTGAGGTGATGGTCACTGTTAGCAAGGATTAGTTTCCAATACTCTAGTGGTACCTGGATGACTGATGGCCTCATGAGGGCTTTGGGTATGAGAAATTGAGAACTGAGAGGAAAAAAAAATCAGAATTACTTCAGAATATTTTAAAACAGCTTGTTCTTTCAACTTCAAATGCATCTGGAAAAAACATCTTGACAAGCTTAGAACTTCGGATAAATTTAAAATAAGGAAAAAGAATATTTCGAAAAATAATTGTCTGGCAAATAAAACAGAGAAGGTCTTGTGAAAAAATGAAAAAAAAAAAACACTTTGCTGCAACTGGAAGCTTCCACAAGCCACTGCCACAGCTACCACCTAGAGTAACACTAAGTAAAGGAGAAATGTTTGGGAACATTTAAGAACATATATGTGACTCTTTCTACCTCCTAATACATTTCAATTTCCATTTCATTGTGTCAGAATCCCAAATTTGCTAAGACTGGCAGGCACCTTTGGAGACCATTCAGGCCAACCACCTTGCTCAAGCAGAATTAGCTAGAGCAGGTTACCCAGGACTGTGTCCAGTTAGGTTTTGAATATCTCCAAGAATGGGGACTCCACAGTCAACCTCACAGTAAGAAATTTTTTTTCTTATATTCAGACAGACTCCAAGTGTTTGATTTTGTGCCTGTTGCCTCTCATCCTGTCACTGGGCACTACTGAGAAGGGTCTGGATCTCTTTGCACCCTCCCTTTACACACCTTGTTTATAGATATTCATAAGATCCCCCTGAGCCTTCACTTCTCCAGGCCAAACAGAATCACCTCTCTCAGTCTCTCCCATTCCTTAACCATCTTAGTGCCCCTTTGCTGGACTTGCTTCAACATCTCTGAATCTTGTACTGGGGAGCTCATGCTCCCAGCACTCCAGTTGTGGCCTCCTCACTGCTAAGTAGAGGGGAGGGATCACCTCCCTTGGCCTGCTGGTGTGCTCTTCCTAATCCAGCCTCCCCAAAATAAATAATTCTTTTAATCCTCTAAACACCTGAACTAAAAAAGCCCTTTCTTTCCTCCTGTGTTTTCATTTGATTACAAGCTCCAACTGAAGATCTTCATAGAGATGGAACATTTATGAGGTGTCTTGTCCCCATGAGATCTCTAGAGAAGCTCTAAAGCACATATTGCCTTTCTTTTTCCCACAGTCAGAGCATTTGCTTGTCACTTCTCCTTTATCTGGTTATTTTTATGAAGCTTGTAGGTCTACCTTTATCTCTTAGACTTCCGCTCTGAAATAAAGAGGCCACTGGGGAGATACTCAGCTACATAGAGAGAGACCCTAGCGAAAAGCTGAGCATATGATTGCAGCACCGAGGCCCTGAAGATGCAAAAATGGGGGATCCCGTGTATCATCTCTGCCATTTTTATCTGTGGAAGACTGTAGACAGTTCTGTTAATGGTGATGTACATACAGTATAATTGATACCTGCATGCACTTTCACTTGGGAGCATTGGCTTCTAAGCCTCATTTAACAATGATTTAACTGGAAAGGACAATACAGAGTTAGTGATAGATATTACTGTGGTAATGGTAATGTATAAGTCTGGTAAGTGTCATATTAGATTCTTTTTTATCTGTGTATTTAAAAAAATTCAGGACAGGGTGGATGTTCCACCGTCATTACTCATGCAGGTCAACTCATCCCATTATTATCACCTTTCTGTGGACTCACCCTGTATATGTATATATATATATATATTTCCTTTACAAGGCCCAATATTTTGGCTGTAAGTCTTTTGAGATCTACTGTAAATTTAACATGCAAAGTTTGAGACTACTTAAGAGCATGATGGTATTTGAGTTATCATTTTTTGCCCAGGACACATATATCTCTGTCCTTCATGTCAGCATGTAACCAGCGGGAAGAGATTTATAAAGCAACAAATCGGCATGTCAGAACAATGTCAGAAATGCCTTCAGTTGATTATAACAACTTTATTTTTGTATGCATACAGTGCTGGAGGAAATAGAAAAAAAGCTTTTGGTGCATTGTTTTATTAAAATTATTACATATTTTAAATAGGAAACCTTCATTTCAAGCCCTGTATATAAAATGCTGTCTTAACCCATCAAAGGCATTTTCTTATTCTTTTGCACCTGGAACTAGAACAGCCTTTATCAGATGAAGCTTTTATTACTTGATCAACTCCCTGTGCCCTCGCAGATGACCGTGTTTTTCCGGCAGACATCTGACTGCTAGAAGCCTGGAAAACAACACATGGTGAGGCAAAATAACTGATGTGCTTTAACCAACCGAGTCTGCCTTTCTTTTGTTGTAAGCTCCTGTTTTTTAGGCTACAGAGAGCATCTGCTTTTAATGAACACAAATAAGACAATAAAATGCAGAGTTTCCTTCCATTTCTACATAAATTTGATTAGCAGTTTGATCTCCAAATATCTTCTGGGGGGTTAAATATTGCTCCCTGTTTTGCTGGCATAGCTTCAGTAATTATGATCATACACACTGGGAGAAGCTGGAAGAAGACGACAATCCAGGCATCTTTTCTGGTTATTCTTGGCCTTAGCATAAGTCCATTAATATCTTTGAATTTTCTAGTGTGGATTTCTGCATTCATGTTTATATTCTTCACTAGGACGTCACAAAGGCTGATGCGAGTGGAGAAAAGGGCAGGAATAAGATTCAAGTAAAAATCTGAGTCCCAGTTTTTGCTAATAATTCCTTTTTTTTTTTTTTTGCAGTGGAAAAGAGGAGAGTTTTCCTAAGATGCAGAAGTGAATTCTGAGAATCAGTTGTCATTTAATATTGGAATATCTTTGCTTTTTTCTTCTATGGCCATTGCTACTTTTCTCTTGTTAATCAGACCTTTTCTTTTATCCTTTTGTTGCTTATAAATTTTATGAGGTGACCCATGGCTTGGATCCAGATAAAGATCAAAGTGTGTCCTCAATTAGAACATGTCAGTGGTTTTACAAGGCTATCAGGTCATCTATGTTTTTTATCCTCTTGCTTGGTTTGTGCCATCAGCAGCTGCAGGATGATTTCATCTTCGTTTTACTACAGCTCTTTTGAGTGGAAAACAGTGAGGACACAAGCAATACTCTTCCTATTTTCAAATATTGCCTATTGGATGTTGAGCTTCCAGCAGTTTAGTTCCTGTTCTAAGCTTTATCGTAATGATGGAGAAGGAAATATAATTCCATTTTTTTAAAAAGGAAGTACAATTTGGTATGTTAGGTAAATTTATGCCCTGAATATCTCTGTACAGCAAGGTTGCTGCAAGTGTCAGCATCTCCTAAGCCAAGCTGGTGCTTATTAAAACATAGAAGTCCCGCTTAGAGTTCACATTTATAGGGAGGAATATCAAGATTTCCTTTTAGCCAAAACTGATTTTCAGTTTGGGTTGCACTGATAGTGCTTCTGAAAGCAAGTATGTTCTCATGTAAATGTATGGTCTAGATTGTCATGAAAATTTCTAAAAAGGGACTAATTTTGGAAGGGCTGATAACACCACTCTTCTTAGGGTCTCTGAGGAATTCCTGTTTTAAGTCCCTGTTTTCAGTTGCTTATAACCTTGTGAAAATTTCACAGTTGCAGCAGAAGTTTTCCACACTGCCTATCTGTCTCATCCAATTTGTGAATAGGAAGTGTCAGACATTTCAGAAACATGTTGAAAAGTGCCTAGAGAAAAGGAAAATTGAACAACTGGTATTGCCTGCATTAACATTTCTGTTACATTCTGTTATTATATTATTATTTCTTCCTTAGAAATGCTCTCGTACCTCCTTGTTTTGCAGGGATTTGTGAGGAAGTAGCCAGATTATAAACTTTTGAATAAACAGTGCATCAACTTACCCACTATTGAGTGGACCACTTGTTTTTATTAAATAAATAGGGTAAGGGGTGAAAAAAACCCTGCTGCTGTGGGTTGTGCTGTCCTGACAACTGAAGCGAGACTGTGTGTCATTTTGTGTTTATAGAGGTCACCTTGTGGGCCCAAAGAGTCGGGAAAAGGAAAACACTGCTGGGAAGGTGGAGAAGGGTGCCTAGTGGTGGATGTGAGACAAAAATGACAACAGAAAAAAATAGTAGGCAATGCTATAACGGGGGACTATTGTAAAGAGTCGCAGAGAAAGGGGATGAAATGAAATCACACAGGTGAGTTTAATTCTGGTCTTGCCTGATTTGAGTCTTGATTTTAATATTATACATACTAGGCTTGGTTTTGTGTCCTCAAATATCACAGACATTGTGTCTCAAGTAGAATGAGCCAGAATTTCTCTGCTGAAACACAAGATTTCCCATGTCCCACTTTGGCTTTTCCAAGACCAGAAATCCTAGACTTCCATGCCAAGGCAGATATGATTGACAGGTTTTCGACAGAACTAAAAACCTCTGAAGCACTAGAAACTGCTTACTAGCATTGGTTAGAATTGCTAGGTTGAATGTAGGTATCAGGAGTGGATGGTAACTTCCTGCAAACTTTGTGATGATAAGTTTCTGTGAAACAGTCACTTGTATAAAACAAACATATAGGTAGCCTATAGCATCTGGCTGGAGTTACAGAGCTCTCTCTCTCTCTTTTTTTTTTTTCTCTGCAGACAGAAATGCGTTTTTTTTTTTTTTTTTTCTACTCCTTCCCTCCCTTCCCCCATTTTATGTGCTTCTAATCTAAAGCGAACGAGATCTTGCTGGAAACTACATGTTCTCTCAGGTATGTCTGGCTTTGCAGGTCATCACCAGGTAAAAGAACCACCTCCTGCTCCTATTAGCCACCCATTCCACCCGAGGATTTAGCTTGACAGAACTCAAAGTTCTTGGGAAAATTAGCTTTACAGTTTATCCTCACATCCACTCAAGCATACCGCAAAACACTGCAAGATATTAAAGACTGTTTAAAAGTAACAATTACCCCACACTTCCTGAAAAACGAATAAAAAGCAAAAGATAATTTTGTCTCTATCCCAATTACACAAGCTATTTAAGAATGTTTGAAAATCTAGAACAATATTTTGTTTAGCAATATTTGCTTGTTTCAAAGTTTCCTAGATAAAAAAAAAATGCAAGTCTTTCCTCCAAAAATAATTAAAATTTGCAAGTATGGACAATATTTATGTCAGCACTAGTTTTGATTACAGCAGTTTACCATCTGGTGTGTGGGATCAGCAGCACAAAGTCATTTGTCAGATATTGTACAAAATAGCAGCTTCCTTTTGTATTTGTGTTTTTTGCCTGTTTGCTCATATATCCCCACGGAACAGAGTCTAAATGGGCAAAAACAAATCGGGGCAAAAGTGTAAGAGTGTAAAGTAATGAATGTTGATTTTCCCATGTGAGTTTTTGCTAGCACTGAGTCCTTGAACAGGTCTCCTAAGCAAATAAGGTTATGCAAACATTCTGTCCATGTGTCTGTGTGTTCCCTGATGATAAAGGGAACTCTGCAAACACTGCTGTCCGCTGTCAGTCACACTATTCAGACAAAAACATCATTTGTCATTCTATTACTACAATTTAGTGAAAAACCCTAAGAAAAAACCTGCAGGTTGCCAGAGTCTCTGCTGTTGCTGGCTGGTCACTAAGTGAATGCTTATGGGAACCGGTTCCAGCACTGTCTGGCTGAAGGACATAGATAGCGAGGAGTCAGGGAGATCGATGGCACCAGGGAAGTTTTTATCACAAGAAAAAAAGCTGGAGTTACTATGGTAGAAGAAAATGCAGGTTTGTCAGAGCCAAAGGGAACAAAACTTCATCAATGCCTTTGTTGATGGAATAATATGATTCTTTATTTGGAATTCAAAAGTGAAACATCAAGTTTAATCCATGGTGATGTTTTATCCTGAGCAATCCATGGCAATTAAATAAAATAATAGCAGCCTTGCAGTTCTGAACCCTAAGCTCTGGTCTGTAGCTCAGTTTGACTTTGTAGGGATACATAGTTATACTTTTATGGAATCTATGTTTGGCTGAGGATCCCTATACTCGTTTCAAGTTGTTTAGTACATTGTGTGATAGTAAATTGTTGCTCTGAAACATTTAATTCACAATGACATTTATATACTCCTTAACCACTTATAACCTACAAAAGCAACTTCCTCTTCTGTCCCCGCCCCCAGCTTGCAAAAACATGACTGATGAGTTGCTTTTGCTAATGAAATAACTGTAGCATTAGATTGCCTTATTTTGACTTTCCAGCCCTTTCCTGTTAGCTTTGAGATATCTCAATCTCACCTTCATAACAAGCATGGGACATTGAGATAGTCCATTTGGGATGGATTGTGTATAAGATTCAAACAACATGGGAGGAATTACCTACCTTCTCCTGCTTTCTCATAATGGCACTTTGGGGGCAGGAAATAAACTCTGAACTTCTAACACAGAACAGCTGGGCCCAGCTTATGGTGTATTTACATTTTCTTTGGAGGTAGCAGTCATCCAGCTTAGGGAAACATTAGACTGGCTATTCTCAATAAATTCATAGCTGACTCCAATAGATTATATAATCATGCCCATTCAGTCAGTCTCTTTTCCTCCTAGAGAGAAAAAACAACATGAAGAAAGCTGAAATGGCTAAACTTGAAAACCGTTGGCAATGGAAACACTCTCAACTTTTCACAGTCAGATCATAAAGCAAAATACGACAAAGGGTTTTTTTTTTTTTTTTCTTTCTGGACAACCATAGGTTACCTTTTCATGGGCCGTGAGAGAGGATTGTAAGCACTAATAAGTCCTTGTGTTTTGTGCAAGACTTTGGGACCCTTCAGTGTACTTCTGGAACTGTTTCGATGGGATCAAAGGGTGAGAAAAGAATCAGTCACTTCATTTTTCTTAAATGCTGTTTGATTTGCATAACCTAGTATTTCTTCTTTTAGAGAGTTATTCAAGGAATAATATAATCATGACATGGCTTAGCTCTTACATATCAAAATCTACTTACAAAACAAGAGTTTTATGAAGCTGGGTCCTATTGATCGTCATTTCACAGATGAAAAGTATGAGAACAGAGACATACAATGACAGACCTTTTAAGTGACCTTGAGTGAACAGAAGCACCAGAAATTCTTCCTCTTTTCCTGGCATTTCTTTTTCCAGATTTATGTACTGGTTGTTTCTACTCTGAGGGGTGAGAAATGTGATATCTAAAGGGCTTTTTGAACCTGTTTGTGCTATGTTGCAATGCAAATTCTGTGTCTCCAGATTAAGAAAGAGATCTACTTCATTTCTTAAGAGGTGACAATTCCAGAAAGTTAAACCTGTTAGAGCACAAAAGAGTAAAAAATATAGCATCATCGCTTTCCTGAGTAGGTTCTGTTTTGGTGTCTCTCTTCTGGAGTGAAAGGAATATTTAACTAAATGTTTTATATGAACTTTAATCAGAAATGAAAACAGCAAGGTTTTTCTTTAATGTAAGGTAAACATAATATTTAGAAAGACTTGATTCTCTTTCCAGTATCTAGTAATCAAATGCTGGTTGCTCAAATTTAAAACTAGTATTTATCATCAAAATTTTAATCAATCTCTTATAAATTTCCAGGAATAGAGGCATGTACATAAAACCTGATCAAATACAGTGACATAGATGAAAGTCATTTTGACTTAAAAGGGCAGAACCAGAGGCAGGATCGTTTCTGCAGCATTTAACTCTTTCTTCACTACATGCGTTTCAAGGAAAGAAGGGGTGGTGACACCTTCTTTTAACGTTTGTGCAAAAAGCCAGAATTTAGAGGTCCCCCTGCACAGTAGTTACTTGTCAGATGCATTTTCCAGAAATTTATCCAGGCATGATTTCATCACCAGTAAGAAATGGAGTGGACACCACTTCTCATGACAGTTTGTTTTCATAATTACTCATTCTTGGCTATATTAATGCCTGTTTATTGTTTTATTTTGTTTTGATTTTTGTTTCTCTTTTTTCATCTTGAATTGGCTTGGCTGTTTTCTGAGTCACTGGCTCTGATTATTTTTTGAGATATGCATTTTACTGATAGGTTCTCAGTAGCATGAAAGACAATGGACTTCTAAAACAGTAACTATTCAGCATGACACTGTCTCTGAACCATGTCAAAAGCCATCATTATGCCCACCTGCTACCTCATGCCAACACTCGACTCAGTAAGCCATCTCTGGCTGGGAATTTACCTTCAAATTTGTATGTGATTGAAAAGGTGAAAAAAAAAAGAGGGGGAAAGAGGGGAGAGAGAGAGCAATCTTCCACATGTAGTAAGAAAATTATTTCTGTTTCCTGATTAGTGAAATTGTGTGTAGATTTTGTGTGTATCTAACATGCAGATTTGGAACACAGATTGCTTTTTTTAGAAAGTAGTGTAATCCAGGGCTTTACTACTTACATTATTTATATAATTAAAAAAAGGCCATGATTGATGTCACTGATTTGATCTCCAACAAATTGGAGCATTTGATAACCTACTGACATCAAAGCTCAGAAGCTTCTATCGCCTATCTTAACTAATCCATGATTGAAAGAAAAATAATTTGTCTTTTACGGTATTATATTAACATTGCAACTGAAAAGGAAAATGCAATTTAGGAATTATTTAATGTCCTTCATAACTTTTTTTGGATAATTTAATTTTTTCTTCATAGGTTATGTGAAGACCATGTCTAATATTTTCACAATAGCAATTTTGTGTTTGAATCCTCAGAAAAGAGTCTTCCAGCTTCACTTGCACTGCTTGTATAGTCTCACTTACCGTAATACATACTTCATTCTTTGTACCTTATTCTCCACTTGTTAATCAGATTTAACCTAAGTGGTTAAATGTCTGTCATGATTTAAATCAGTGATCAAGAATTATGAGTTTAAATATTTGTTTTTTAACCTTATTTGAATATTTACATTTTAACTAGCATTCTGTATTATGAGGTTCCCAATACAATCTACTTCAACTGTCTTTTCAGTTAAATTTAACCCTTTTACTTTGGTGCTTCGCCTTTATGTAGACAACATAAAATGTCTTTAAACTGAACAACTTTTGCAGTTCAACATATAAATGATTTTTAAATGTTTTAAAAATAGAAAAATGTAAACAATACATTTCTTCTTTGTTAAGTAACCAATATACAGGTGGTAGGTTGTTGCAAGTTCTGTTTGATTAGATATGAGGATCCACTTACTTGCACACAAACCAGACTTCTTCTTTATTGAATTAGAAAGCCTTATTCAGTTATTTAATAAAAGTAATAAAAATATCAGGTGTTTAAATTGCTCTGTCATATTAAAGAAATACTAACTGTATTTAATAATTTAACTGAAGCAGATGATAACTGGGTCTTTCAAAAAATTTGGAATTAATAGATCACCTGCTCTTCATCTTGTTTTTATTTTTGTATAGAAAGAAGAATGCAAGATTTACCACTTCCTTGAATTTCATTTGGTTTATTAACTGAATAATATTGTTTACGGGCAAAAAGGTCAGCCTATTCTAAAAAAAAAAAAAAAAAAAAGATTTAGCATTTTAGTCACTTCTGTTCTGGACAATTAGCCAACATATTCCATTATTTTTGTTTTTCCTTAATATTCCTTCAAACTTCTAGTGCTTTGATGATTAAAATATGGTGAATGGTGTGACTGATTTGTAATAAGTAGGGGCATAACAACATGTCCTCTTCTGTATTTAGACATACGGTCTTTTAGTTTGTGCTTGAAATAGTGACAAGAAAATGAAACAGCATTTTGTTAATCTACTTTGCAAACCACTATTTAATTTCATACTTGGCAGTACTAGATGTTCAGTTTTTGGTGGTCTTTCCACATCTCATCAGTTTTCTCAATATCTTGAGTTCAGCCATGACCTAATGCTTGTTTGGTCGTGAGTAAAGTACTGGACAGTAAGATATTGTTTTAGAAATACAGAAGGGACACTGATGCTAATAAGTAGCTTCAAAGTAACATATGCAATTAATACTCTTTCCATACTCCATTTGCAACAGGAAGATAGATTCATGGCAATTATTAAGTTTCATTTAGTGTTAATGTTCTATTTGATGGCAAGAGTGGAGACGAAAGTTAGGAACATACTTTAAAACAAAGAACAAGTAAGCAGTGGATTCAATTCATTCACCTATGCCAATATTGTTTCCTATTTATTAATTTCAAAAGAATAATACTTAAAACATTACTTCACCTATCCTGTGAAGACTCCATCTTGAAGAATGCTAAGTAGCTCCAGTGAAGGAAAATGAGAAAGGAAACTTAATGTGAGTTCATTAAACTGGGGGAAAAAAAAGGAATAATAATTTAAAGCTAGTTCTTTTATGTGTGACAGAAAAGGAAGATGATGCTGACTGAAAATACGAGAAATATTAGTACTCTCTCCACTACTGTGATTTAAATCTTTAATCAACTGCATAGATCAGTGTCATTTTTATGAAAGTAGAGTTGCCATAAAAGATTAAAGGTTTTATTCCACTTATTCTGAATAAAACTCAAAAACATCTTCTGTCTGAGAAATTTTGGATGGCTCTCTGATACTATACAAGGGTTCTACACCTAGGCAGGAATATCCTCATCTACCAGCACAGGCTGGGGAGTTGACCTAATGGAAAGCAGCTCTGCAGAGAAGGACCTGGGAGCTGGGTGGACGAGAAGTTAACTATAAGCCAGTAATATGCCCTTGTGGCCAAGAAAGCCAATAGTATCCTGGGTTGCATTATGAAGATCAAGGGAGGTGATCCTACCCCACTGCTCAGCTCTGGTAAAGCTACATCTGGAGTGATGTGTCCAGTTGCAGGCTTCCCAGGACAAGCGAGACATGGAACTACTGGAGAGAGTGCATCAAAGGGATACTGAGATAATTAATGTCCTGGAGTGACTCTCCTGTGATAAGAATGAGGGGGAATCTTATGTGTGTGTAAGTATTTGAAAGGAGGTGTAAAAAGGATGAGTCCATATTCTTTTCAGTGGTGTCTAGCAGTAGGATGAGAGGCAATGGGCGCAAACTGAAACACAGGAAGTTCTATCTGAACGTGATGAAAAACTTTTTTAATGGGAGTGTGACTGAGCTCTGGAACAGGTTGTCCAGAGAGGTTGTGGAGTCTCCATCCTTGGATACATTCAAAGCCTGACTAGACACAGTCCCGGGCAACATGCTCTAGGTGACCCTACCAGAGCCCAGGGGTTGGACCAGGTGATCTCCATTGGTCACCTCCAGCCTAAACAGTTCTGTGATTTTTGTGATTCTATACAGAAAATAGTATGATGCTTGTGAGTAACAGAGTGAACAAACTCCTTCACAAAAAAACTTAGTTTCTATGTCATTAATAAGTGAGGTTAAACCACCTGGGTAGGGAGTCTTCTTTATGACCTCTCCCTTTCAAAACAAGTTGTAAGAAGTACATTTCTAAGAAGTACATTAAGAAGTTGCTCATGGAATACATTCATGTCATCAATTTACAGCCAGTGGCAGAAAGATGTTCCTTCTGCCTTTCCCATCCAGCTGTGTTTCCCTGAATTCTCCCTTCTAATGCTTGTCCAAAGCCAAGAAGAAAAAGAGGATGAAGGAAAAAAATGATTTTCAGGGTGTCATGACCAGAAGTCTCTTTGGAAATGTGGATTTTTAGGAAGATGTATTCTAACCAAACCATCTACAGCTTTAGAGCTTGGAGACAAACAGGTAATCTTAATAAAGGCTGAACTTTGGCCAACTCGGGAAGTCATGGCAGCCTTTTTTGAGCAAATACATGTCTTAGCATATGGAAGAAACACAGACAAGGTTGAGGTATAATTGTCAGAGAACATGGAAGGAGGAGATTGCATAAAGGAGTACTTCAAAGGTACTACAAAAAAATTCACCTGTATAAATTACACAGCTTGAATTCTTGCCACATCTATATCTGCACATCTCTATAAATAATTTTCTGATTAAAGAAACCTGGCATTCTTTCGTATTATTTATTATTCCATATACAGTTCATGAACCACTGATGAAAATTAATCTGTAGCTGCATCAAAGATATACTTGGATGAACTTAAGGTAGAAAGAGGTGTGGTTTCACATGTTTGCCATGGATGAATACCAGGATTACATTCACATTTCTTCTGAACTTGTGATTAAAATGCTCCTTAGAACTGGGCAAAACAAGATTGCATAGCATAGATTGCAAAACAGTAAGCAGTTCTGGGTTGGCTAAGACTGTGTTTTGATGTCAGCATGAATTGGAATACTTCTGTATGAAGAGAATGAAAGCATTTTGAAAAAAATCTCTTTTTGAAGGAATGTTTACAAATGCTCACATTTGACTTTTCAAATAAAAGAGTTTGACCAACAAAAAAAGAATTTTGGATCGTCTGCTAAACTAGAAAAAAAATGCATGAACATCTGTCACATTCTTGCAAATTGAGTGTTTTTTCTTTTTGGAACTGAACTCTGTAGTACACAGGAGTTTGAAATGTTCATTATTTGAAGTGTTATGTCCTTTCTCCAAGTTTCTCAAAGCTTCTTTTGGTGTTTTCTCCTGAAGCATCCTACCTGTGTGGAGAAGCAAAGTTGTCTACAGAGATACTCCTGCAACCAGAAGCTGAAAGCGGCTGAAATCACACATAGCACAGCATGAGCTGAGCAAGGCTTTACAGCATATAGTAAATGGTCCAGTATTTCTTTTTCCCCAGTCTCTCTGCTCTTTGTACATGTTTGGAAGGATAATTCTGATCTGCAGGGAAGTGGACTGGGCTACAGCCCAAGTTATATACTTTGAAATGAGAATCAGAAATGGAAAGAGGAGGAAGAGAAGCCCTTTAGCTATTAAAAGCTGGTTTTAAGGGAGAAATACAAAGCTAAGCATAAAATTCAAGTACTAGAGAATTCTACTGGAGCCCTACTAGAGAACTAAAAATCAACCTCTTATCCTTTCACACTCTGAAAAATTTTTCCCTCAAGGTGGGAAAATGTGCTAAGTATCCTGACTAGAAAGTATTCTAAAATATTATTGACTATAGTAAAAGAGTCTTTCTTGTGCTGAGAGTGTCTTTATATTAGGAGAGATGCTGTGGTCATTAGTAACTTAGAAGGAAGGGGTTATTGCTTTGTTTTGCTTCTACTGGGAAAGACTAAACATAGCCTTGGATATTGTGTACATTTTTAAAGTATTTGACAATAAAATTAGTATATATTATGGTAAGGTACTTTGCCCTTCTGATGGACAAACTGAGAACATGTACATACTCATTTATGGGCAGCAATCAGCTGATGAACTTAAGTTCATTAAGTGAACTTAACTTCATTAAGTGACTTAATGTGATCATGCATCCATATCCTTAATCAGCTTTACAGTAGCTTCCCTCCATCCAAGAGAGATGCAGAATCTGCTTTAAATGCCATGCTATGTCTGAGCCACTGACCGCAGAAGTGAAATACAATCTTCCACACAGATAATATCCTACAAGTTTATTCCCAACAAATGGATCCTGTTTACAAATGTAACCAGATAAACTTAAATATGCTTCTCTCAATGAAGAGACAACACATCCTTCTGGTTACCAGAGACAAGAGACTAGAATAATAGAAAATAATACCTGTCAATTATTTCTTTTTTAAAAAAGTCTGATTTAGGAATTAAGCCAGACATGCTGTTAGTGAGTTGTCATACATGACTTGTGCTGAATAATGCTAATGTGAGAGAAAGGGGAAGCTATAATTCCCTTAGTCTCTGATAATATCTGCTAGTGATCTGATTACAACTAGTTGACCGAACATCAGTCTAGCCTTGGAAGAAGCTACCTAATGCAGACCCAACCTTTCACTGAACACAGAAAAAGACAGATGAACTGCAATGTTCTGGCCACATTCATTCAACTTGGGAGGAACTGTGCTACTGTAAAAAAGCCATGTGTCTATGAGTCTCCAAAACAGTGAAGAAGAATGGAAATCAGTGCAACAGTATTCAGTTGAGATATCAAACCTAGGAGCATTTCTCTTTCTATAATACGAATCTGATGCAGAAGTTAAAAGACTGGATAACAACAGTGTGTCCCAGATCTGGTTGCCTGCTAAAGAAACAGTAGCTCCTCTTGGGTAATTAGAGCCCCTGGTAGACTTGAGTTTGATAGTACTGCTAATTACCCTGCCTTATTCTCTGAAAGTGAGCTAGTTGCCAGCAAAATAGAAATGAAAAAAAAAAGTGTAATATAAAAAAATTAAAAAGACTCAGTTCAAGAGAAAGATACTATATTTGGAATTAGAAGCACAAGTCCACCTATGTGATTTCTTGTATTACATGGACCCAAAATTCATTCAGCAATGATTGTGGGGGGCAAAAACCTGATGCGGCTCATGAACTGCTGGTTTGATTTTGGTTTTCTCTCTGGTTACTGTCTTCTTCTTTACCAATCTCACTTATCCAATACTGTGTGCTAGCTCTGCTGTTACTCATAATGACTGAACTGTTAGTCAGACTGCTAGAATCAGTGTGGCTTCTCTTAATAAAACATGATTTTTCATAAAACATCTTCCTTGTTTTGTCTTTTATCAATAATTAAGTATTCTCATCAACAACTTTTTCTGATTTGTTTCTTTCAGTTACCACAAGCCAAGAGTAGGAAGAACAAATAATAGGATAAGGGATTCACATGTCAGGCTTGAATTTCTCCAAGCATTCTGTAAACAACTGATTGTGCCCACACATCCATCTGCATTTTTAAACATTCCTGTGTCATGCTAACTAGAAACAGTATTGTTTGTTTTCTAAAGGATGAGCAATTAGGAATGAATATAATTAATACATGTGTACTTTTTTTTTTCCTGTGTCTTATCATAGTTCCAACAAGCCATCCAAATTTATGCTTCAGTAGATTTTATGAAACACTTGCAGATGACAGGCAGATGGCCTCTCTGGGTTGTAGTATAAAACAACAAATATTAATACTACTACACTTCATGCAGTATGTTCAGTCACATCTTGTCTGCCAGAGGCAGGTTGTTTTCAATGTCTCTGTCTATAAATACTTATGGTCTGCTACTTAAATGAACAAATAAACAAACAAGCTTATTATCATTACATTTTTAAGAGTAGTATTAAGAAATGTCTACCTATATAAAAATAACCTCTCTAATTGGGTAGCTAGCATGAATCTAGCCATCCATACTGAACTTACACATATTCTTAATTAAGAAGCTTAACATATCTTTCTGTGATCTTGCTGGCTGGTTCCCACTGGGAAATATTTTTTTGTGAGAAATTGCCAAGCTAGGGAAACCAGTGTGTTATAAATAAAGGAATGAACTGATAGCACAAGAATTCATTTCAGCGCCCTACATTGAAGCACTTCTATAGAAGGTAGCTCTTTCACCCCACACTCTAATTTACCAGCACATGAAGAATGTAACTCTGCACTGTTCTCAAACAGGAAACAGGATGGAATTGGGTATTTCTGGATTTGAAAAACTTCCAGGCATACCTGGCTAAAGTGGTCAGCACTAAGGTGTAAATGTAGACATAGCTATTGCTCTATCTTGATTTTCCAGATGATTCTCATTTAGAAAGAGGAATTTCTACAGAAGAAGGCTGTCTCGGAAAACACTGAGTATTACTTTTGAAATGTCTATACATACCAGCATGACTTAATCTTTGTTAGTCATTGATTAAAAAACTAACTGGAAGTGCCACCGTTTCTCCCACCTCTGTATAGCTCTATGCACATTCTTCGCATTTAATATAGAATAAAAGACAATAATTTAATCTCTTATGCACCCCTGAGGAAATCTTGCTCTCAAATAGTGAATTATTATTTTGATAAACTCATTGATATGATCTTTATCCACTTAATTTCATTGTTTAAATTGCAGCAAAGAAATAGTTTTTGTCTTATTACTTTGAAGATATTGTATCTCTGTCATTCAGTAAATATCTGCCATGCTAAATAGCTTTAAAGTATCTGAATAATCTCTAATAAAAGTATCTGAAAATCTCCCCCTGTATCCTGCAGCTCATTGCTCTTTTCCTTTCATATATACTCCTGCACATTCTGATCAGTGAATTCATTGTCTGTGATGATACTCTAAATGTCATAATCTTTCAGCATCTCTAAAGCTAGTCTCAAGCATTCCTGGAGGAATATATAATCCTAAATACTTCATGAATAAAAAAATCCTCCCCCCAAAAAAGTTGAACTGACCATATAAAATTCCTATCTGTGAAAAGTCATACTGGAAAGCACCAGTGTTTACACTGAGACATATTACTTTCTTTGGCATTTTATCATAGATAATTTTTCCCAAGGAATTCATTAACTGGCTTTGACAAAATAACAGATAGATTTTTGGCATCACATTCTCTTATTAGTTTTCAACATATCACAACTGGAATTAAGCTCAAAGAAGAAAATCAACAAAAAAAAAACAAAAAAAAAGAGAGAAATGGAAAGAGAGAATTCTAGTGTTACTAAACATAGAGTTATCTTAGAGCACTGAGTCATATCTTTGAGACTACCTAAAGCCAAACTCCCATCCTGCTGCTCTTCCTTGCATTAGGTGCTGTTTTTGAACCTGGCTCTGCTAAAATCAATGGGCCAACCTCTAACCTCTTAAGTCTAAGTAAGGAGGAGACGAAAAAAAAATGCTTAGTAAATGCAGATCTACTCTGACAGATGTAAACAACGGCTTCATTTTTTTAAATGAAATGAATTTGCAGATTGCAGAATCTCTGTTATTAATGTCATGGCCCAGGACTGCATGGTGAATTTATGTGGAAGTAGCAGGGATTTCTTCAGTAGAGGGAGGATGAATCTCCTTCCGAAGGGATGTTAGCTATAAAGGGAGCCTAGGAAATGAAGCTGGTCTAGACCTCCAGTTTTCAGACTGAAATTAGATTAGATCATCCTATTTTTTAGTCATTCCAAGACATAAAATAATAAAAGAGTAAAAAATAAAAGTCATAGCCTGTTTTTCTTTCAAAAGGGTACCTAATTTAACCTTACCACCCTGAAACAAAATAAATCCAGTGATCCCAAATACATTAGGGTTTATTATTTTGTTTCATTAATAAATTACTCTCTTTTAAGAAGAATATCTTGCACCAGCTTTCAGATCTTGGATCTCTTGTAAGAGACGGATTTTTGATGTAGCAGGAAAGCTTCTGTCACAAATATATGTACCTGATGTCTTACTGTTTTATTCGATGTAGACACTACTTACATTAGTGACAGCATTCTCAGACCACTTTCATATGTTTATAAGTCCAGCAGCTGTAAGTTTCTGTCTTTCTTAAGCAGAAACTCTGGGAAGGTCTTTTAAGTAAGTCTGAATTCTTTGTTGTTTTACTAATGCCTAAAAAAGTTAATCTTTCTTCAATTAAAATAAACAAGACATTAACACAGTCAAAGACACAGTTGGGAAAACAATCCTGAAAGACAGAAGGCAAATCATGCTAATTTTTAGGTAGCTGAAAGCAAAAGTTTCAGTGCTGCTAATTTTATTCTTTCATCTTTTTTTATCTTTTTTTAATTAGAAAGCATTTCTTCCTAAAGGTAGCAGGTTTCATCACACTTGGTTGAATTGCTTGACTAATTCGATTTCATGCCAAATTTGGCAACATATGTTGCTAAAAATAATCATGCTAAGGTTATAGCAATCATGCTCTATTTTACCCAAAATTTTAAATGCTGGATGTGGTATCTGCAAATGTTGGATAGAGTTCAATGTCATTATTGTGCACCAGGTCATTCAACATGGATCTGATTTGATGCTCATTGTGACTAGTGCCTTTCCTTTAGTAAGATCTGTGTCTCTGAGCTCATGTGAAATCCCTTTTCATAGCTTGATCCTGCACTGATCCCTTATCCATATGAATATAAAGATCTTGGATGCTAAATCTTGATGAAGGTCTAATACTTCAAGCTATAAAATGAAAAAAAGAGGCCCACTAATTGTACCTAAAGAAGAATAAAAGCAAGTGAGGTATTCTGTTCTCTTGATTGATCAGGAAAATGATATAAAAAAGACAAAGTATTTTCACTGTCAAGTATATCATGTCTTTAAATTAAGATCTGATAGCCATCTACCACATTTTCTTTTACATATCTGCTGTACTATCTTTTAAAATCATTCCATGAATAGGTAACAACATGGACTCTGTGCATATGTGGGCACTCATAGCAAATTTCTATAGAGTCTCATCTTCCCAATATTTTTCTGCTGGATATTTTGGGGGTTATCTGAGGGTGCAAATGAACTAAAGATTTACATTCAAGGAACAGTATTTTAAAGGTGGCATGCTTATCAAAGGCACATGTTATGTATCTGAAAATAGAGTAATAGTAAAAAGAGCTCTCATAAAGCATCAGATTTCTCGATACTGCTCCAGTGTCATCACCTGTAATGCTGCAGAAGCTTGATTTCTTAATTATGGATCATTGCAGTGATTAAAATAACTCTTGAGAAAATAGGTATTCTTAAAAAAAATAGAAAAAAAAAATCTCCAGATTTTATGGGTGGTTGCTCAAGTGAAAACAGTTATTCTCAAAGTGCAGTGGGGGAAATATATCTGGTGAGGAGTGGGTATCACAGCACTGTAGATACAGAAAGTTCCTTCCTACACTCCCTGTCTAACTACTCCTTTTTTGCTGTTCTGCATAAAGTGTCACATAATTCCCAGCCTGTTTCAATCCATAACCAGAAAGTGCATAAAATATTCTATCCTTGATTAATTGTGTATGGAAAAATACATCAATCTGTGTTAAACTTCAATATAATCAATTTTATTTTGTACAAACTTTTATAAACAAAGAAATTAGATTGTAAATTCTTTTAGTATGAAGATTGGTTTATAAATAAGATAGGAAATTAAAGATAAGAAATGGAGGACAGTTTAAAGATAATTATGCTTAGTAATAATTCAGTCAATATTAATGCTAAAAGGTCCATTGAACTTTCTGAGTTCAGAGTATTCTGATTTGGGAGATAATAGTATTGTTCTTTAGATGGCTGGAGTATTGCTTCTAAAGATGGTGTGGAGTGATTCTGTGAGTTGATAGAATGTGAAACACCCATGAATTATTGTAATTTGACAAGTGTTCTTAAATACTGAAGCTTTAGTCTATGTGAGTTTTGTGCAGAATGTAAAATGCGGTAGCAAAATGCGCTTTGATATACCCGTTTAACTTGCTTGCAAGCAAAGCAAGCTTATTACAAAATCACCTCTCTTCCCGCAGCTCCTAAATTGTGCTCTGTGGGCCACCAGTCATCTGCAGAACATTTTGTGGGATGCTCTCTAGAGAGCTCAGGGGATCATGTGGCGTTCATTCACTTTGCTTCCATTCCTTTAATTGCAGGAAAGGAACTTAAAATCGGTCAGTACTTTCCCAGTGCAGTCTAGCATCGCTATAACAAGCCCCAGGGAGGCAGAGAGAATTGTTCATCATAACAGGGCCCTTTGGCACTTTGCTGCAAAGAAATAGAGAAGAAACATCCGATTTCAACTACGCAGTAATACGTTGCACTTTCATGGCAATTACTTCACACTATTCCATGCTTAAATGATGCTTTGAAAAGAAAAGTATGAAGAAATTGAGAGAGTAAAAAAAGTACATTTACTGGCTAATTCCAGCATGCTGCTGTGAGAAAGACAAGAAAAGCAGGACTTGTATTCATATCAGCCTCACATCAGGGTAAACTCAAATAAGGCTGATGACAGAGGAAAACATTTCTTCTTGCTAAGGAGATTATTAAAAATAGGTGGAAGGTGTGACTTGCTTTTGAGGTGGTAGCTGATGCCAACTTTCTTTATAAAAAAAAAATCCTGGAGCTGTCAGAGAGACGGGACTTAATTTCGGTTAAGGAAACGGATGACTGTGGCTGTCATAATCAGCAGAAGAAAAGGTCCTCAAATAATGGTTCTGCTCTAATGGTTGTCACCTGTGTTACAATGCTGCAACTTCAGTTACATTTACATAAAGTTTAGTTACATAAACTACATATATAAAGTTCCTTACTTTGCTCCCTGTTGCACTATCACACAGCATTCTCTAACAAGGTAAAATCATGTCTCCCATTTAAAGGCAGCAGAGATAACATTTATGCCAGAAATCTGTTTAGTTGCTCTCCATCTCAACAGGGTTCTGTAATTGGTTTATTCAAGAAAAAAAAATTTTTTTTTCATACTGACTAGTGATTGTTGCTCCACTTTAATATAATTTTAGTTAAATTTAATATCAAGACATCTCAGCTGAATTATTAAATAATAACATTAAAAGCAAAGCAAACCTGAAAGAACACATACACAGTCATATCTTGCCCTGATTGCAATTCAGGAAAACTAAAAGCAGGCAATAAAGGAGCTTGCAATTAATAGCAACAACAATAGATTTTTGAAGAAAACAGAGGTAGTGGGCATTAACAACTTTGTAAAAATATTATTATTAAAAATAATAATAATAATTTTCTAATATCAAAATACATTTTTTATCTAAATAACCATGACATTATCTGCCACATTCTAGCTGAACAGGTTTACTTTAAGATAGTATATAGTTGCACATTAACTGCAGATATTTACAATTTCCAGTTGATATTTAATGATTTAACTGATTTTTTTTCAGCATTCCAAGGAACTTAATAGAGGCTTGTCAGAATAAAGAAAATAAAGACAAATTTTTGACCTAGAGTTCTGAGATAGCCCCGGTGTCATTGGCTATCGCTCTTTCTTTGGATAGTGAACAGCTGGGGAACTGGCTTAATGCCAAGATGTCTTGTGAAGATATGGACATGCCTGCTTTTGGGAATTTGACATTTCTGGAGAGCACAGGGTCAGGGAAGGAGCTTGGGGCACAAGACCTCCGGATGCTGCTGAAGAAGCAGGAGGCCCTGCTGAGAGATCTGGAATGGACTGCACCACCTGGAGCAGGACAAACCCTCACGGAGGGCAGACACAAGCCAAGGCATGTCTGCAGCCATGCAGCCCTTGGACTGTCTGTGATTTGTTTTCTCTGGGTGATGTTTAAACCTTAACCTTCAAATCTATGAGGCCTTGTCTAGATCCAAAACCCACCCGTTTAGATGCTGATCAACATGGTGAGACAAGTCCTGTGCAGATCAACATGGTGAGACAAGTCCTGTGCAAAATTCGGTTTTGTTTGGATGTAAATAGTAGCATGTAGCAGAAAATTAGCAGTTAATGATGTTGCTCTGCTTGTGGAAAGGACAAGGAGAATTAACACATGTTGCTAATGAGGTCTGTCTAGAAATATTTGCTATTTCTCTTTGCCACCCTTGCTGTCCTGCTTCCTTCATAGCCTTGCCTGGTTCCATAGCTGCGACCTTTCAGTTAGGAGCATTTTGCTTATGTAGCAGCTAGTTTGTGAGCGAGGGCTCAGTGCTGACAGTACAGAACATATCTAATAAGTCCTTGGAACAAAACCATTCTAAGTGATTAGCTTTATCCAGACTCCTGCGCAGACTGCTTTGAAAGTAGACAAAAGGAACTGCTTGGAACAGAGTCCTGCATGCCCTGACATGCCGGTCACACATGTGAGATGTGAGTGCTTGGAGGACACTTCTGTGACCACTCAATGTAATCATCCTTGGCGGTAAAGAAAATATCCCTCACAGAAGGAAACTTGTCTTCAGTAGCTGGCAGAGACATGCAATAATTTACAACTTTCTAGCATTCGCATTTATTTGGGTAGTTCTGCTGGTATTTGTGACTTTTACTGTTTCGTGCCATATAAGAACTTGAATAGTGCAGGTATAGTCATGTAACTTTTTAAAATCAATTGGTGATAAACAATGAGCCATTAAGATGTTGCCTTAACTGCTATTCAGTGAGTAATTGCACATATGCTAGAACACTTCTTTCTCTGGAGAAATATTCTGTAATGGTTGTGAGACAGTGCTTGGTCGTTTGCAAGTACAGATTTCAACATAATGACTTGCAATGTACATCTACTTTATAAATGTTTTTTTCATTATTGTTACATCACATGTCAATGATAATCTTTCTTGAATACACAAAATCGTTATTTGCTGACTAGTAAAAGTAACACTGTCTAAAGACATCTGTTGTGTTTTTAAACTGCAGTTGTTATCTGACAGCTGAAATTATGTAACGAATGTCTTATTTTTCCTGAGGATTTTTTTTTCTTGTACATCAGCTTGCATACTATCTTTATTTCTCTACGGTTTTGCAAACAAGTATGAATTTGTAGAGACAGAAACTTGTCAGATGTACAATACATATGCTATTCTAGCTAAAAAATCTGTTATGTAACTTGTTCTAGGCCGTGCTTAATCATGGCTTTTACTTTATGCATTATAGTATTCCATTATCAGAGAATTCTATAAACTTTTCTGAGGTAAAAAATATATCTAACTATGCTTCCCCAGTAAATTTCTTATGTAAACCTAAAAAAAGCCAAAGAGAGGAAAACAATTTCTAGCAGCTGTTTAATATACAAAAAGTAATGTTCATGTTCAGTGTATCCCACTTAAAAGGTTTTAAAGGATTGATTTTCAACATTGGTGCTGAAAATATATGATATGAAATACAGTGAATGTAAAAATGCAAAAAAATTACCTTGATTTTAATTATCTAACATTCTAACTTACTGCTTTCTGAGAAGCAATTAAATATTTTTATAGCAGTAACTACTTTTTCAATGTCTGAAACAGCAGTGATCATGCTTCTCCTTAAATCAGTCATAAAATTGCCAGTGATTTAAAGAGACAACTCATGTCTCAGAGAAGTAAATTGTTAATCACATGTAGTGAACTGGCATTTAAAGTGAGATCCTCTGATCAAGTGTAAGCACCCGCTTAAAGGTAGGATGAATCTCTGCCCAGGCTCCACTGCCTGGAACTTCACTAGTGTAATGGATGAGAAGCAGCCTGGCTGATGATAAGAGTGGTAGATAGCTACAATAAAGTGAGATTAGTCTTACCTTTCCTCCTTCATCCTCACTTCAGGGGGCCTTCTGCTCTAGCAGTCTGAGAATTAAAATCTCTTTTTGCAACGCTCATCATTCAGCACTCAGGCAGCCACTGAAGACTGCACATTTTACCACAGTCATTGGCGTATAAATAGCTCATTTTTCAGAGGGTGAAAATCCTGCCTCAAAAATATAATTTGGTAGGAATGTGCAGTTCACATTTTGTGTTTTGTTTCTTCACAGCTCATCATGCTGGATTTCCAAACATCCAACTGTGTTTGTCTGGGAAGGGTCTGTTACTGATTGTAAAGAGACACTTTGAAGATATTTGTTTAAACTAAATATTTATGTGAGTTTATAACAGATAGGAAGATGTTTAAATAATATAATCATTCTCAAAATGACTTAGACATATGATAAACTTAGAAGGAAGAAATAATGTCTCTCTAAAGTTGGGACTATGTTGTCAGCTGGTTAGTCTCTGATCATGTACGGGGAATTAAACAGCCCAAAACAAAAAGAGAAAATTGTTAACAATCTTGTCTCATGAATCTTTCTCTCTCTCCTTTTTTTTCTCTCCAAACATAAATTTAGGGGAAGACTTGTTGGAGCTGCTCCATCTGCTGAGATGAGACCAAACTCTCTAATAGGGTAGGTAGCTAGAAGGATAGTAGTGTTGTCTCAGTCTTGCTGTGTAAAGGCTGGGTTCTTGTTAAGAGAGACATGATGTAAACAACTGGGTCTTTTACTGTGACTACGGAAGATTTTTTTTTAAGGAAAAAACCCTATTCTGGTAGGGGGTCCATCAAATCTTACCCTGTGGTATCTTCTGATATACGTTTGCCAAATGGATAATAATTTACAGTAACTTAAAGCAGAATCTCTTACTAGAATCCATGCAGTCCCAAGTGTCTGTGTAACAGCGGCTCAGAGAGTAACTGAGTCAGCTAAGCTATGGAAACCAAATCTACACATGCCCCAAAACCGCTGCAAATGTGGTCTGATGGCTGAAACCACTCTGGAGGTGGTTCGAATTAGTGTGTTTTACTTCCTGATGTCAGCAAAGAGAAAAATGAATGGACCACTGAGGCAGGTTGCTCAGCTGCTGCTATCTGGACTGCTGACAGTCACGTAAATTCAGCCTAAAGCAGGGGATCTGGCCGAGGTTCTCTCTTTTTTGTTTTTGGGTTTTTTTTGTTTTGTTGTTGTTGTTGTTGTTTTGTTTTGTTTTTAAGTCAGTCAACTGTGAGCTTATCAAATGGCCTCCCAAATCATACCATTCTTCTTTGAAAAACAGTGATGAAAAAGACTAGGTAAAACAGGACTAAATAGAAAGATGACAGCATTAGTAGTGACTCAGCTGAACTGGTTGAGTCTGGCAGCAGACTGCCCACTGGCAGCAAACTCAAAAGACACTGGGTAAAGCAAGCAAATGATTAAGACTTAAATGCTAAGCAGTCCTTTGCAGGAATTTAGGATACACTCTCCCTCATCAAGAAAATCCTGATGTGAAAGGTTTAAATTATACATAGACAAAAACCATGGAACTTGAAAAGTCATTTTGCTATTGTGTAAACACAGCAGGGCTTGGATGGGAAAGGACTTGCTTAGTAGCTGCAGGACTAAAGTGTAATCTATAAGTAGCGAGGAGATCAGGCAGTACTCTTATGCAATCTGAAAAGTAGAGCAGATAGGAGTAAAACGCCAGTGTTCTCCTGCAACCGTGTCCTCTCTAGCCTAAGATTTCAGAACTGGCACAACTAGATATCAGCAACACACATGACCCTGCTTTTAAGAAAGGCAATGACTAACCTGACATTGACTGCCATGAGAATGGAAAACATGAAACCTTACAGATTTGCTGATCATTATATTTTACTCCTTCTTTTCCTCTCTCTGGGTGATTTCTTGGGAAAGCCATATGTCAGAGAAGGAGGGTTTGCTTGGAAATCAGAGCCAAGGCTGCAAAGTGAAGCCCGAACATTCCGAGCAGGTTTTGCACAGGCAGGGCAAAGGTCTCCACAGGAAGATAGGGCAAGCTGCCCCAGCAGCTCTGCAAGCACATAGCAGATGTGTGTCATTCCCGTTGGTTTTCACAATCATGACAGTCACCAAGATTGTACGAGATGAGAATGATCTTTGCCTTTGGGACTTTCAAGACAACTTAGTGCTCATCAGGAGGTTAATGGCCTCTTTGAGGGAAAGACCATCTAACTGAATAAGAGTAGCACTGAGTTCAGGTTGACATTAGATCTGATAAGAGTCTGGCTCCTTGGGGCTTGGTGCCACATGATCATTGGAGCCCTGGAAGGGGAAAGCCAGGGCCAGGCTGTTGCACTTTGAGATTCGCAATTACACGGCTGAAAAACTGTACATGTTTGGAGAAGTGTGAGAAAAAGCGATGAAAACCCTTACAGTTTCATGATATCTGAACTGGATTTTCCTTTCTAAAAAATTTCATCCACTTAAAATAGAGTTTTGTAAAATATCAAACAAAAAAAAATTCCAACTTTAAGAGAATTTATGAAAGTCAGTGCCTTTCATGAAGCAGGGAAGGAGGAAATATTGGGGAAGTTTTGTTTTCACCCTTATATTGAGCAGTCTACAGAAATGCCTTAAGAATCACTGTTTTGGCTTTTTTGATGGTATTGAAGCTGTGTATTTACCTGAGGTATCTGTTCCATTCTGACAATCTTAACAAATCTCTCATGCATCTGAATACTGGCCGGGACAACCATGTATACTATAGCCCACAGGGCCGGTGTGTTGAAATAGCACCATTGCTTGACTCAAAGGTCTCACCATGATGCATTTTTCAAACAACAAGTTAATAAAGAAAGAACTTGGTGAAATTCTACCTGACAAACAGGATAATATACTACACTCTATGAAATAAAAATGCAAGAGAAGAACAATTCTGAAAACATACCAGGGATAAATACAAATGATTTTTTTTTTAATTTGAATTGAGTTTAATAATGGAATGATCACCTACCCTTGCAAAAGGGAATTTAAGAAGCATAAGTCAGTTAAAAACTTCAGAAACTTCTGAAAATAATTGTTGTTTATCACTTGTATTTACTTACAGAGTTTTCTAAGAAACATTAGACTCCTAAAAAACAGAGTCAATTGTGTGATCCTTGTATTCAAGTAACATGATTCTCTAGTTATCCAAGGCATGTTCCCGTGTGTGATAAGGTCTTCTTATAAGCTAACCCTTACTGAAAAGCCTTGTGATTCAGTGAAAGTATTATTGAATCCAGAGCGGTCCATGTTCTTAAAAGCCAAGATGTGCTAGTGAGGTCTTGTCACTCAGTGGATACAATCATATGGCTTTTAATCTGCTTGGACTATGGTCGTATCCGCATTCTTTTTTGTCATGTGAGTGCACCTGTGCTGAATCACAACTTTTGCAAAATGCAGGTATAATGAGCTTAGGGCAAAATAAGCCAAACTCAGTCCTTGAGCATGTCCTGAGTTCACTAGTGTCGTTCCGTTTAACAGCCAAGTGAAATTTCATTCTCTATTTTTTTTAGTAACTCAGCAAAACTCCTTGTGAGCAAATCATGGCATAGCATCCAAGCCTCTTAGCTAAAACAAGGATAATAACCTTTCTTTATTTTTGTAGCAGCTGCTATCACTGCAACGAATCGTGCTCTTTGTGCAAAAGAATTGGTTTGAACTATCACAGAGACTGTCAGGGATGTGCTTTCATTTTTATCATAGTCATTGTTTCTAGGGGTTTGGAGAAGCCCTGAAAGCACTGAAACACTGAAACAAACCTTCATAAACCCTGCAAGAGCAGCATCACTTATGTTGCGACTGAGTTTTCTAATTTTGTCCATTGTAGAATTGCTGCACCTACTTTCTAAGTGGAAGAAATGTAAGAAACACTATAAATACTAATTAATTGGAAAATAAAAGGAAACAGGGACTAAAGTCTACACAGTCACAGGCCTTGATATTTTCTAGAGGCCAAAGAGCCAGGTCAAATTCACTGCAAGTGTACTCCATGCAGGAGAAGCAAGCCCGTGGTATAAGACTAAGTCTATGTCTGCATCAAGCTTTTTAGTGCAGAGTTTACTCCCTCTCTAAGCTACAGAAGGTAGCACAGAAGCAGACCAGTAGTTGCAATAGCAAGTCAGGGTTATTTTGGATATCTGCATTGCACCATTTTGGTGATATTTATATAAGTAAAGAAAGGACAAAGCATATTCTTTGGCCACAGGCACCAGTGTCATGGCACAACCTTACAACCATGGTAAGGTAAGATTTCATCATGGGAACGGATGCACGGGAGCCTGGGATGGTTTGCTAGTAGAAACATGGTGGCTTCCCTCTTTATGCCTCAAACGGAAATGACTGCATCAAGGCAAATCTCCTGTAGCAACAGCTGTTTGTTTAGATGAAGGTCCTCATGGCTATCGATCCAGTGGTGCTGTGTAGAGCCAAATTCTGGAAAGCTTCCCGCTGGAGACATTGCCTCACTGACTTCGCTGGAACTCCTTATGTCCTTGAAGCCAACCATATGGTTAAGTGTTTTGTTGGAACGAGGTCTCTTTCACACTGATCTGAAACGCCATCTTTAAAGCAATGAAACACTCAGGTTCTCATTTCTGTTCTAACCCTTCTTTTCTGCGATTGAGTGTAATGAATGCACAGGCCCCTTTCTCTTCCCTGTCTTATTGCCACAGCTGACACCTTCCTCTTATCTCTCTCAAGGTATTTTTATCTTTCTCTACCCACTTTTGAATTTCTGTTTTTCCTGTTTATTCAAGTCCACACAATATTGTATTTTCTTTCAGAAAACATGATAGACTTCTTAAGTAGAAGTCCAATCTTAAATCAATCCTTCCTGTTTGTGATAGCTAGAAAGTGACAATAATTAGGACAATTATAGGTTTTACATTTTTAAAAAATATATTTTTAGATAGCTGTTATGTACCTGAATTTACAGAAAGTAGGACAAAGAAATTTCATATATACTTTGGTATAAGGCTAAGCTGATCCCAAAAACTACTCTTTGACACATTTCTGTGATAACTGAGGTTATTCTGTTCTTTTCCACATGTCTTAATGGAATCTGAGTAGGCAAACACTTAAAGAAAACAATTTCTGTTACAAATGGCTCTAAACAAGGTGTCTGTAGAATTTCTTCAAAATTGTGTATAAGAAATGAATATAAGTGGACACGGCTATTACCTCCACACAAACATGTCACAAGTCTGAGAGTGCATGCTCCAAATTGCTCTGCAAATGGGTAGAAAACAACTGGCAAGATGGTCTGCAAAATAACACAAAATATAGTCTAGTATTTTATAGAAATATTATTACATTATATAAAATAACAATAAAATATAAACAAAAATTTGTAAAACTATAAAAATAATTTATAATTCATAAAACATAATATCATAATTTAATAATGGTTTTATAATAATTATTTCATTCAAATAATAAAATAATAATTTTATATAGTAATAAATGATAACCAAAATAAATAATATTTTATAATGTATTTTATATTATGTGTATAATATTTTTACAGTCCAATGATTTCTATTTCTATTTTACTTTATAGTTTAATATTTTATTAAGGTACAACTGAAGGAAATTTAATGACTAGAAATAGAAAATGTGTCTAGTTTTCTAATTCTAGGTCTGTTAAACAGAAATCTTATTAAATGACACTCTAGGTATCTAAGTTTTAGATGGCAACTGGACATTTTAAGCTAATTGAAACTCACAGTTTGCTCTTAACTGGCAAAATGATCATCAAATTTAATGGGAGAGACAAAACGAATGATTTCTGACACACAGAATATGCTTTGCTTTGGAATAAAAGTGTAAGAAGTGTGTCTGATCTTTCACTCTTTAATAAGCCTATTTATTTCCTAAAATTATTATAAAGTGCATGGGCATCATTTTATAACTTCATGGTTTAAATTAAATATCTACATTGTTAGGGCAGGGACTACCTTCTAGTGATATATTTATAAACCTTGGTCCTTGACTGGGATTTCTAGGCACTGCTGCACCACAAATCGTACGCCTCTACAAGAAGAAAATGCTTCCTATGAATCTGCTTGTATCTTATTCAAGAATAAATGTCACTTTCAAAGATTTTGGCAAGTAAACCGGAACTCCAGGCACCTCTTGTACAGTTGCCAAATTGCCAGTATTCTGCTAATTGCTCTTAAAATTTAACACAACAATCTGCAGACTAAAGGAAAATATGTATTAAATCTTGAGTCATATGAACTTTTGAACTCAGATCTCTAGCAAGTATAATGAGATGGTCACTTAATAAAAACTCTAATCAGAGTCCCAATATGCTTGTTTCTCCCCTAAAATGCAGAAAGAGTTTACAGATAAGGAAGTTAAATTGCACATAATGTTTTAGCAAGAGAGGAAGAATATGTGTCTCACTCCTCCATCTTCAAAAGTCTAGGATGTGTGTGAGAGGCCCCAGGAGCTTTACAGCCCTTTATATGTTTTCTCTAGAAAGTTGAATCTTTATTTCTTAAGAAAACTTTTGAGTTTAAGGCTAGTAGGAAGCTCCATCTAATTCAGAAATTAACTTTGGGAAAACTGATGACAAGATCTCATGTCATCCTTTACTTAGAAGAAATTTAAAAAATATATTTTAAAGGGGGGAAATGGAGAAAACTTGTAAAAAATCAGGCTGCTTCACTTGGCACTCATAGCCTTAACATTTGAGCTTGTTAACCTTTTCTCTTTATAGTATTTGGTATTTTATAGGAAAACATAAGTAAGCATTTTAAATATTGGTAATTCAAAAATTTCTGCATAGTATCCTTCATGTTTGGATCTTGATTCTATTTCAACCCGTAGGCATTATTTCAATCAAAATATTTGTGAGCAAAGTGACCTTTTGGCATGGTTTCAGCTATTTGATGATTTAGCTGGACAGAACTTAAATATTTTATTTTTATAGCTGTTCCCAAATGAAGTTACGGATATGGTAATCCACTCTTTGGTGTATTATCGCTGTTTGAAAAGGCATTTTTTTGAATCTACAATCAAGAGTTTCAGCTGGTCACGAACAATGCATCATTTTCAGCTGTGTGTTATTACTATGTAGAATTTTCAGGGCAAATGGTCTAAAATATAAGCTGTAGCTGTGTTATCATTGCAGTAATCATTTGAACAACACTGCTCTTTCAAAGCTCTTTCAAAGCCTTCCATTTTTTTTTCCTAATCTGTTAGCACCTAGAAGATTCCTACTTTTTCTTTTTTCTGAAGTACAGTTGAAAATTATATTGTATTTTTCCCTCTATTCAAAGACAAATTAAAAAAAAATTTCATCACTTTTGGTATTGTTAATCTCACACTATAAACATTCAGTGCACTTGCCTTAGAAGAAATGGACCTTTTAGCTTTCATTCTTCAAAGTGTCTGCTTGTCGAAAACACAAGGAAGAGGGGAGGGGAGCCATGTGTTGTATAATAACAAACAAAAAGCAACACAAAAGATTTTTCTTTTAAAACCTGACATGTACTGCAGAATGGCTCTTGCCATGGGAACGCTTGATTAATCTCAGCAGCTTCCACTTTTCCCAGTTGAGTACTGTCCTGTCACTGCTCCTGGTAATTGCAAATATAAAGCTGTTTTACATACAATAATAGGCGAGCGAGTCAGTGTTCCTGCTCATTTTGCCAAGCTGCAGAAACATATTCTCAAGCACGCTGCACATTACTGGTGTGTCGCGTTTACCCAAGGGAAAACGTGCCCCAAAATAATTTACAATCATCCCTGTTCAGGCACAATGCAAGGAACATGTTGTCCTCTCTGGAGCAGCGTGACGCAGTTTCACTGATATAAAATTAGACCAGGCTGAGACTGGTTCCTCTGAAGGGTCGTATGATGGATGCCTGGATGTGAATACCACGCTGGGTCTGGGATCTCCTCTGGGTGCACTGACCACTTGTGCCATGTAGACCAGCAGGGCCAGATCCTGCCCTCGCTGAAAGCTGTGGCGAGGTCGTGACTTCAGCCAACGCTGACTTGGGTCCACAATTCTCTTGACTGTATTGAGATAAAATCTGATTTATTTGTTTGTTTGTTTGTTTTCTATAGGCAGGAAAGGAGAAAAAGGGAGGAAAAAAGAATGAGATAGAAAGGGAAGAGGTAAAATAGAGAACTGTATTGTGCTGTCTATAACTGTATGGAGAAATGCGTGCATGCATATATATAAAAATAATGTGTATGCTTGTTGAGTGCATATGAAAATTATATACACTTAGGCTCATACCATATAAGACAGACACGTAAGAAAATAGTCAGATATTCCCACACTGAAGCTACAATGAGTCAGTAGAATGATACAGAATGACATAATAATTAAAGTGTTCAATTTAAGGCTCACCTTTCCCACTCTTCCTGCTTAGCTCAGTATCAACCTGACTTCCGAAGGCAGATTTGTCCTTGAGAATGGTGCGTTGCTTGTTGCTGTGTTGTACAATACCGTGTGTAAAATAATAGTGTGTAAATATCACCATGTTGTAGAGTGTGAAAATGTGTCATGGGCAAAATGGTCTTGACCACGGTAATTTCACTTAATTTAATTTATTTCCAGTTAACATAAATTTTAATTAGTGATTCAGGTATTGAGAAACAAAAAAAAAAAGTAACAAAGTAACAAACAGTTAGGGAAAAAGTTTTCCTCCACTTTGCATTTATACCTTATAGGTAAACAGGATTTGTTTTGCTTTTCTTACTTCTTTAAGATAAATATGAAAATCAAGCTGTTTTTCAGAAGATGTGCTTTCAATACAAATGAGTGGAGGCAGTGCAGGAGGTGACTGCATGGGTTATGGAAGACTGAACTTCATGGTGCAAAAAGACTCCTCGATTTTATCTACAAATAATCAATTGTAGTGAAAAAACGGCTTTGTTTCGTTTTCAAAAGTGATGTGTCTTGCTTGTCACTTCTGGCACAGGGCATCACAAATGGCACTTTTGGGATCCAGCTTGGATTGACCCCAAGCTTGGATTGACCCAATTGAAGCATTGATTGCTTCATCGTGCTGCCACTGAAGGAAAACGATTTTCTGTAGCAGCCTTACCTCTGTGGGAACCTCGCATGCAGGAGCTGTCTGGAAGAGATTTCAAAAAGTCATGCAACCAGTCCTCACGCTGGTTCACCCCAGGGGTGATTTACCTCTTGTGAAAAGCACTCGCTTTCCTTAATTTCAGTGCTTTTCAATATGTTTCTGCACAAAGTGCTAATCTACAGTTAACAGAAGAGTGAAAAACCTAAATATATATATATACACACATATATTTTACTGGAAGAACAACACTTCTGTTTATATTATAATTGACCTGAATAAAAGACTAATTTTATTTTGAAATTTTATACTTTTGAGTGCTGACATTTTTTTAACAACATCTGGAAATAAATTTCAAAAGTTAAAAAAGGAACAATGAATTTTGATCGTGTTACTTTCTTTGTCATTTTTTTCAACATGAATTCAACATGAATTGAAAAATTTTAATTGACCTTGATCTTAATGTTTGATGAGTAAAAGTTTAACAACAATAGTAAAAAAAAAAAAAAAAAAAACCCTTCATACTTTTATAGGAAGATTTTCTGTTACAGATCCCATGCTGTAGAATATATGCTTATTGTTTATTGATTCTTGTAGCATGCGGGTTGGCTAAGAGAAAAAAAAGCTTTTGCTTTGGGAGGTTCACAGCTGCAGATCCTGCTTCCAATTGCTATGTTTATTTTTTATGTTTTATGTTGTGAAACTTTGTGGAGATTCTCTCAGAACTTTGAATAAATGTACCTTAAAAAAAAAAAAAAGACCAAGCCCAGCTTTATAAGCTGTATTCAGTTTTGTTTCTCTGTTTTCTCTCCCAAATTCTAGCTGCAAATTAACTCGGGGTCTCTTCTGTTCTTCTGCCAGGTGGGAGCACAGCTGTGTCCTGGGAAACAGTTAACTGTCCTTATGGGAGAAATCTAAATTAGTTCTTTGGATATCTTTGGGTACCACCATCTCTAAAGCTGAAATGTCCCATTACTAGGCAGGACTATATTATATTCAGATTTAATGTTGACTTTTAGAACTACATGACTAACAAAGATAATATGGATTTCATAAGTTATTCCTCCAGAGTAGCAATGTAAAGTGATGATCCAAGTTTTGCCCTAACGAGACTACATGACTATTTATGGAGACATTCAAAGGGTTTCCAATCACTAGGGCACCTTCGTATACCCTGAAGACCAAAATGCTGCATGTCTCCTGGTGGGCATTTATCTAGCCTTGTGGTAACAGAGAGCCCAAACATATACTGCAGACTCCTCATGTAGCCCTTCTTTCCCCATGACAGGGAAAGGACCGCTGCAAAAAAAGGACAGAAGAGAGGAGACTCTGCAGTGAATTTCATTCAGTTCTGCTACATGTATTTTGGACACTTTGAAGTTCATCAAACTGTTTATTATCTGTTATATCATCTGTACTAGATTTGATTAGAACTACTGTGCCAAATTCAATATCTGAGCACCGCAAGTGTACTGCCTAGTAGTTCGTATTTGAGATAATGCATTTTGGTTGATCACATCCAAGTGTGTTTACAACATTAATTTTTATGCTTACAGGAATTATACCTAGTCTGTTTAATATGCTGCATGGAATTTAATTCTAATAAGATTGAAAACATAATCAAATCAACTTGCAAGCTCAATATTTATTATTAAAATTTTCTATATTTACTCACAAGCACAGTGAAATATTTCTTTGCTCCTGTAACTGAATGGTAATAGTCTAAGGTTTAATCAATTTTTAATTTAAATTTGCTTTGAGTTTTAATTGTTCTACTTGGAAATGGTACATAAAGGTGTCACTTGCACATCATGGTGGATCTGGAGGAGTTGCCATAATAAATCTTTTAACACAGTTCAAGAGTACTTGTTCCTAGGGACCATGAGCACTCAGCTACTATATCATTTGGATGCAAATGATTGATACTAGGATATAGAGTTGGGCCACAGGCTTTTGGAGCACAGGTTATGGGGAGAAGGAGAAGCAGATGCCTCTGAATTAAGTTTGGAATGTGGGGAGCAATAATTAAGGATGAACTTGCAGCAAAATATGTTTGATATGTTGACTGGGAACTGGTACTATTTTTAATAGACACCTTTAATGAATCAGTTTGGACTAATGCTGATGCAAGCTTTTTATACACCCTCACATGCAAAAAATCCTGTGTGGCACAAAACACCTTTGAAGTCATGGCACATGATGTAAACTGTAGGTCTGCTCTCATACAGTTTACAGCAGTTTGAATCTGGAACTGGGCTTTTTTAAATCTGACCTTTGCTGAGCAACATTTATCAATATTTTAAGCAAAGAATTATTGAATAAACATTTAAACTGCGTGATAGAAGCTTAACTGGAACTAACTAAACATAACTAACATGCAATATTAGGAATATAAAAGGTAGATTCTCTTCAGGATGCCTCATTTTTTTAATGTTCATTGTATTTATTTGCTTGTATAAATGACAAAGGAGCCCACAGAGAGCAAGAAGTGAGGTTTTGATAAAAGTTTCTAAACATCACATACGCATCAAAGAGTCTCAGGAGGAGATGCACCCTAATTCTGTTTTTCTGTCAAAGTCAGCAGGTAAATATGTTTGAAAACAGCTGTTTGCTGAAATAAATGCATTCTTAAGTGTATCACTTGGTTATTGGTTTCTGAAGAGTAGAGCTGTTTAGCATAGTTAACATTCAGCTGATAATGTTTTCACTTAGTAAAACCCTTCCAGAGCAGTATGCCCAACAGCTTTTCTGTAGATAGAAATTACATTATCTATAGGTGAAAATATTCAGTATTCCTCCTTTATGTTGGTCAAAGTTAGAGACAAAATAGAATGAAAAATGTATGGGTGCAATTGTGTATGATGGGGATGGAGGCTGAATCTGTCTCATGCCTCCTTCTGTGTTCAGACCTCTCCGAGCTCTCTGAGAGCCTGGTGTGCACTCAGGAAATGCAGTATGGCCCAGAGAGGAAAAATATAGCATATGAAGATATGGGAGGATAAATAATATAACTGTTCTGCAGAATGGGTTCATAGCAGTATAGTATAATTTAGCCTCAAAGGGACCTTTGGAGTCCCTCTGCTCAAAACAGGGCAAACTTCAAAGCCTCACTAAGTTGCTAAGGGCTTTTTTTCAATCTTTGCTGAATATCTCCAGTAGTGGAGATTTCGGAGTTTTTCTAGGCACCTTTTCCAAAATTCAACCCCTGTTTTTGTGAAGATTTTCCTCTAACTGCATTTTACTGTGGCCCTTGCCTAAATTTAGCCACCTTCCTGGTAATCATCTAGTTTCCCTGTAATGAATAGAAAGAAAGAAGCACTTTCTAAGGCTTTTCAGGATGGGTCCTCAGGAGATATCTTCTTTTCCTCATTGGCTTAGAGGTCATATAACAGAGAGGAATAGTCATGAGACACTTCCAGATAGTCACAATTAGGGGAGGAGATTCCTGTCTGCTCTGACAGACACCTCGCCCTTTGCTCTGAGTGGGCTCTTGTGAAGGGTGTTACTGGAAGATCTTCTGACTGGGTCCAAAGGACTACAGTTAGTATTCCAGCTAAATAGAAATACTGACATTTTCCCTGCTTCGGCTTGTTTCAATACCATGCCTTGATGGTGGGTTTTAATTTTGTCTATCTGACTCTGAAACCTTTGCTCCTGCAGATAGAGCAGTTCAGGGGTCTCACTATGAAAAGAAAAAAGAAAAAAAAAGTCTGTAATTTGGAAATTTTCTTCTTTTTTTTCTTAACTAGTTGAGCTCTAATGGGACAAGCATTTCTTTATGCAGTCCATTCATTACTCACGGATGTTATAATTGGCTCTTTTTGAGGGGAAGCACCATATGTATTAGTATTTTCCTGGAATACTTTTGAAGCTATTTTAGGCTATTTGTCATTGTTTAATTATATATTACAATCTGTACATGTATATTGCAAATGTGATTTTTTTTGTTTATCATTTTCTGATTCCTTATGCTTTATTGCATATTCATTTTTGTTTCATCTAAATACAACATTCTCCAGTACTGGCATATGATCAGAGTGATTCATTTCACATGTCTAGAAGAACTAAGCTGAATTTAGTATTCTATGTTCTAATAGTAGAATGCTTTTCATTTTACCCCAAGTAGTCTTTCTTTTAATATCCTTTTGCTTGCTTTTTCAGACTTCATAAGAGTTTTAATTAGACTGCTTTTATAATTAGAAGAAAAGGGTTATATTTTTACACTGCAACAAGCTATTGGTAGAAAAGCAGGAAAGAGCAGTGATCAGAAAGACAGGGAGGGAAAGAGCTGTTGTTGTACATCTCCAAAAGCTGATGGTGACTGCAGTAGCTCCTGCCTCTGCAGCATGCCATGCTGCTCAAGAAAATCCTTGTTCTCACCCCATCCCCGTGCCTCCTTCCGCACACATCCACAGTCAGGAACCTTAATGCATTTCCTCCAGCTTATTCCACTGATCAGTTTTGCTGACTCTCTTTTCCAAGTAGAAAAGATTGTCTCAGATGGGTAAAAGTGGTTTCATATCTAAGGAGTCTGAGGGCCCATTTTTAATTTTTGTTATTAAAAGGAATAAAGCAGCATCATGGTAATAACAATAACATCCTTATCCAAATATGTCCAAAAAAAAAAAAAAAAAGGCAAGACAGTTAAATCTGGGACTGGCAAGTTTGGAACTGAATCATGAAGTTCAGGCTAGTTCGTGTCTCAGGCAAGAATCCAAGTTCAATTCTGTCTTTTCTTTTACATATTTTGTAGACATGAGAAAGAAGAACAAAATTAAAAAACAGATAAGGGCCATATGAGAATACACATACAGCAAATATTTTTGATTTTGTTTCTTTGGTGATGTGAGCCTACATACGCAGTGACAGAGCCAACCTAGTATCACCAAAAGCTTTGACATTATGTATATTTGAAGGAAAAAATATTTGCCTTTGGCTTTCATTTCTAGGCTAGTGTGCTGGTATCTCAGTTTTGTTTTCAGAAGTCACTTTGTTTATGGTTATGTAGATTAGAATTATATTTTTTCTTATTACCCTATTAAGCACAAGGAAGCTTAATTAAACGGAAGCAAAGAAAATGGAAACAAAGAAAATCTGGAATTTTTGGGCCAGATGCATTTGTGCTGGGAAGAGGAGGATAGCTCCTCCAGCACAGATCTCTGAGGAAGGCTACACGGTGTTTCTACAACCAGCTCTCATTAAAGCTTCCCCTTCTGCTGGCAGCTTGTGTTTACACGCTGCATTTTGTGCTCATCCTGTCAAATTAAGCCAGTGAACATATCCTCTGCCACGTTGCTGGCACAGCATTGGGCAAGCAAAGCAAAGTGTATGGGGAAGGGACCAGCGGTGAATTTTCATCTCTTCCAGCTGCGAGTTCTCATTGCAACAGTGAGAACCAGAGAAGGGGATGTCCATCCCCCTTTTCCTCCCTGCCCAGCCTCTTCAGTCCCAGGCATCCCCTAACGTGGACATACCATCACCTCAACCACATGCCCCAGATCCTTCCATTTATTTCAGTTCTTTTTACCAATCTTTCCATTTTCCCTTTACCAAAGCCCTTACCCTCTCCCCTGAGCTTTCCTAGTTGGACTATGAATCCTTTTTATCAAAGCCTCCCAAGTCCATTTTTCATTGCTTCCTGAGGTACTTTGACCCCACTTACAGCAGAAGTTAAACCAATATTCTGAAATTATAGCGAGGGCAAGGCAGAAAATGGCAGAGGGGAAGTCCTTTGGTATTTCTAATTTTTCCTTACAGAGAACCAGCTTATTGATGCTTTGATCAGACTGGTTTGTTGAAACATAAATCCAGTTTCCTTATTATATGGAGGAAAGCTCTTCTACATGAACAAGAAGTGATGATCCATATTGGAAATATAGATGTAGATGTAGCTGTGTATCTCAAGCTCTGCTGTCGTCTTCACATTTTCCAAAGCAAACAGACAAAGTATATCAGCAGTAGGGTGCAAAACCTCCAAAGGAAATAACTGGCACTATGTTTGCTGTGGCCTCTTCATTTGTTGGGGTTTGTAAATAGTCAGGCTCATGAACCCATGAGGCAGCAAGGAATCAAACAAGAAGACCCAAATAAATCTGGTCCATAATTAGGAGATATATATAAGCCCGTCTATTGGGTCTGTGTCCACTTTGGAGCAGCAGATAAAATGCATTCTGATAAAATTTCTTGCTAGTATATCCTTTTTTATCATAAGGATTATGGAAAGTATCATCAAAGC
>NW_010576476.1:125599-147299 GCF_000705375.1 Tinamus guttatus
ATTCTGTTGACTGTTCAGCTATTACAGAGAGGCAATATTAAAAAGACTACTGGGCAGATCATGCATTTTTCTCCAGAAAAAGACAGTCATAATTGTGGTTAAAAGTCATGAAGTCTTGCACAAAGATGTGAGGCATTCTAGCTCTTAAGTCATTTGTATTTTTAAAAAATGAGGCAAATTTAAAGAATAACCTGACTTGAATATTGGAGCAATATCCCAAACTTTTCTTCAAGTGAAAAAAACAAAAAAACAAAGAAAATTTATTTTTCTTGGGAAACATTTTTAAAGAGCCTGAAGTCGTGAAGTAATCTTTTTTTTTTTTTTTTTGGTCTTACTTTAAAGCTACATAAGCAGAAACTAATCAACTATCCCCTGACTATCCCGTGCTGCTCTGCTGTAGAGCAGTGTTTAAGCACTACAGCCTGTTACTGAACCACCACAGAGGAGGGCAGTTGCTTAGAACTGTTTGGCTAAACTCATGTCATTTTCCTAAAAAGCGTGAAATAGGAACAGTTATATTGGTTCATTATATGACCTGTAATTCAAATCGTCAGCAAGATTATTGTAACGATTTTGTCGAACTTAAAGTCTGCTAATCCTGTCTGAAGTCCTCTGGTGCTTGACATTTTCTTAGGAAGCTCTTCCCTTATGAAACTGTGCGTGCTGTCAGCAGAGAAAGAGTCATAATAGTGCTCTTTAAATAGAATAGCTTGCTTTCTTTGGCACATTGCTGATTGCTCTTGCCATCTTAGTTTTCATCTGTCATTCTACAACTCTAAACCTCGAGGCATTTATATGAACAATATGTGTTTGATTCTTTGGTTTTGACACTTTGTTGACCATGAAGGAAACTAATAGTAGCTGGTGATCAGGAGAGAATCTGAATAGGTCAATAACCTTCCTAATTCTGATCAAAATCCACTTTATTCTAACAGGAGTCAGAAGCAAGGTTAGTAGACTGCTTTTGCTGTGGTTCTCCAGCATCCTTCTAACAGTTAGAGCTTTAAAATAAAAGAAGAAAAAAAGTTAGTGAGCGAAATTCTTCACAAAAATGGCTGTAGTTATATGAACTTCAGAGCAGTTTATTTTTGCCAACCCAGAGTGAGTGCACTGTCTGTTAGCAAACCCTTACATAGCATATGTATGGGGGATTCAAATGTTCTAAGGTTTATCATGACCAAGTTTTAATAAAGTCTTTGTCAAGATCAAAATACCAATATGCATTGGCATATAAGATAATTCTGATTCTAGAAAATTATCTTGGATGATATAAATACAGTTTCTAAGTGAGGATGGATTGTGAATACACCCTGAGACTTTATGTATAAACCCCAGGCTTCTCCCAGCATTTTTTTTCCACAAAATATTTGTATTATGCAAAACCATGTATTTATCACTTTATTCCAACAGGTGAAACTCAGTGATCATTCATTTCTGCCATACTCTCGGAAATCTTTTCAGCATTGTTTGTTCAATTGCAAAAACAATATATAAAAACATACAAAATTAAAGGTGCGTCTGCCCCAGCTTTTTAAGATCTTGTACCTTTTGTCATATGTTATTTTTCATTTTATAACTGTCTTCAAATTGCTGTCCTCAGAGCTGAAGCTTTTGGAAAATGAGCAATCATTTACAGAGGAAATTTACTGGAAATATTTAATAGCTACTGGGGCTCTGTGCAGAAGCACTGCACTGACAGGGCTGTCTGTCAGGGATGATACTACTGCTCCTTCCACTTTTCCTACTTGCTTGCTGCAAGTAATAACTTTTGGAGGGGAAGTGAAAAATCTCATGCAATCTGAGGATGCCCCCTGCTAGAAGTTTTGTCAATGATCTGTTCTGAGTAGCTCTAACAAGCCAGCTTTCTGTGAGAAAGCATTTAAACTCTAAATTTCATGACATTGCAGCATATTATGGAGGAAATGGCCAGCATGAATTTATGACTTAGAGAAAGAAAAAGAAAACAAAACAAATAAACAAGCCTACCTTTAAGAAGTCACCTCTATCTGTAACTAGGAGATAAGAAATCTCCTCAAAATTACAATCAATAGCTGACACTATTCCCAAAATTTCCCAACTTTTTCCCTAGGGCATAAAAAAGAATTTCTTATTAAAATTAAAAATCCAGAGAAAAGGGAAGGAGCTCTTGGTGGGTCTGCTTTGTTAGCCTTGTAGGACAATTTGTTCCATTTTAACAGAAAGACATGCCAGGGTGAGCCAGGGGTTTGACACGAGAAGGTCTTTTCCTGTCTTGAGAGGCACACTTTCCTATTTCTTATTATAATTATGTCTATCCCTATTCTCCTGATTGACACTGTGCTCTAGATTATTAAGCCATTGCTCAAGCTGAATCGTCACTGAGCAGATAGATAAATGAAAATTCACTTAGGCAGTGGATCCACAAGTTGTTTTGAGCAGAGCGGTTATAAATAATCCTTTATCCTTTAATCCTTTATCATCCTTTGCCATTACACTGTAAATCTATGTCATTTCTCTAGGTGTTTAAATTTTATTTTTTCCTTTCATTTCTGATGGGAAGTAGCATGGCATTTTCTTATTCTTATTTGTTTGTTGAGGACTAAAAGCTAAGGAAAAAAGTCCCAGTTAAATACAGTCTAAATGACTTAACTTTACTCAAATTGATGGCTGAAGTTATGATTAGCCAGTCCTGAACACAAATCCACTTACTTCGGTACTTGCCTAAATTTAATAAGATAACAAAAGTTTCAGAGTATTTATGACTATAGAGATGAAGTCATCCGGAAATGAAGCTTTTACTTGTCTCCTATAAATTTTCATTAACTTGATGGATAAGATACAAGAAACTTGTTAAATTAATTATCAATACTCCTTCTTTGCAATTAAATAGTATATATGCTATTAGTGACCTTTTCGGCAATTTGAAACTGTTGCTTCATAAAACTCTCTGAGGAATATGCATTTCAACTATATGATTGCCTTATATAGCTGAGGATCAATAAGGGAAATCATTTTGAAACTTAATCACTAATTGATTCATGAAAATAAAATATTACAGACTCATGAGACTATTAAGATTGGGATTATAAAATGCTGCTATTAAAGGGTATTGCACTCAATGAATCACAAGTTCTTCTGCTCTCTTCTGTTCTAAGTGATGAACCCAGAAGTCAGCGATTGAGAAATCACTTCTTAGGATGCTATTAAAAGCTCAGAAACATGGACATCTAAGCAAATCTTTCAGCTACTTATGATAACACTTATAAATATGGAAGGATGTCTAAAACATGTCCTTATATGTCGAAAACATCCTCTCTGTGACTTTGTCATTCTTGGCTCTCTATGAGAAAACAATCTTCTACTCCTCAGCACAGTTTAGTTTTTTCCTCCATCAAGAATGTTTCTGAATGATAGTAGGGGTAAAAGGTCTAGCAAACGAAACTGCTTGTAGGCAGTGCTGGAGATATCTGTGTTGAGGATGGGGAGATTATCTAACACATCACATTATATTGAGTATCATGCAGTATTAATGGGGAGCTGCAGATCTTCACCTTCTGTCCCTGTACCAATCTTCTCTTATGGATGTGCACTCAGACTGTTGCAAATGGACGGTTTGCCCCTGAAAGTTGAGTCAGTTGTTTCCTCCATAGCATCAAACTGTGGAACATTTTTTATCTTGGTGCTCTTCTGTCCAGTCAATCTTATTCTGTTTCTGAATTTTATGCAAACCCCCAAATTCAAAGCAATCACATGAAAAATAAAGTAGAAAAGTCATCCGTATTGCAGATGGTAACACAGGCTTAATTCAAACAGGTGGTTTAGTTGCCATGTGTTAGAACTTCATCTGCACTTTTTAATATGAGGCATATTTGTGCTGTGAAAGCACCTAGTTTCTTGACACCACTGTTCTTCAGGCTTTTATTTGGCATATTCTTAATAATGTTGTAACCTAAGCAATGCTGAGCCATGTGCAGTTTTGGAGAGGTACTAAGGGAGACCACTGACACAGCAAGAAATCAGGGAGAGGATGTTTGCCCTTGTCTTGGGTGAATTCAGGATAAAGGTTTGCTTCCCTTTTGAAAAGCAATTAGTCACTACTTTGGGTATTAAATGGGAAGTATACATTAAAACATCCCAATGGAGCATTCAGGCCATTATTATCACCATCCTTGGCAATTTTCATCATCAGAGTGCCTTGCAAACATTAAGGCCTAGTCCTTAGCTGAAGCATTTAAAAGAGCTGGTGTGAGGGTTTCTGTCCACTCAGGGCTCCTGCCCGTGAGCCAAATTCATCTTACAACGAATATTGCTCCATTGGTTATGGTCATATCATACAAACTATGTTTTGGAGAAGCCTTAATCCTGAAGTCTCAGAACAGAGCTTATAAGATAGATGTGTGCGTGTGTCTCTATATACCTAGTTGCATATCCCATTCTGTACACTTTATTCTTCTTAAGATTTACTGACTTATACTTTATAGAAACATTTGAATCCAGGCAACAGGCCTACTGACATGATGTATGAATATACTGTTCTCAGGAAAGTATATACACCAGCTCACTGTGATTATAAAAATTATCATAAAGTAGTAATGTCTCTTCCAGACTGATAAATGTTTTTGAGTCATATTGTTTTCCCTGCTGAGAATCTCATGCTGTTAATCAGTGCTTTGCTGACCCGGCTTACTCATATTGTAATGGGTATGCTAATATTCTATGTATGTTTATTTTAATATCAATATATTTTATATTTCATCTTACATTATTCTGCTTTAACAAATGCTTAAAGTGGCTGTAAAGAACTTTGGTTCTTTTGATGTGCTTTGTTCACATTTCTGGCATGATGAATTTATTGAGGTTCCTTATCAGTGCACTTGTGCAAATGCATAACTCCAATAGACTTTCTCTGTGTCAAGAGATAAGCTATAAAGGATTAAAAATGATCTTCTTGACATGATGTGTAAAATAATATAAACACCATTGCTGACGAAGTGAAAAGCTTCTTACTACTCTTCAAAGCCTTATCCGGGGAAAAAGTGAGTGTAAAGATGTTAGACAAAACATCATGTTTGGAAAACAGATTTGAGGAAAAAAAGTGCAAAATTGACAAATTTTATGCTTTGATATTTTCCAAATTAAAAAAAAAGTTAGAAAAAACTTTTTAAAAAAATCTAAGCTAGTTAACCTTAATAAAGTTTCCATAATAGCAAACTGATGGCCCTTAAACATATTTTTACAGTGGAAAATTCAGTCGCAAACTTTTGATATATTTCAAAATTTTATTCCAGCTTGCCATATAGGGAAAAGGTTTGACATATCAGAAAAAAAATATGTTAGAAGTATGCATTTTTTCCTGTCCAAATCAGCTGAGACCCTACAACACATCAGTGTCTATATCAGTGTCTTGCAATTTTATGGAAAGGAAAAGAATCCAACCTTAAGCATTTTTGAACCTTTTAAAAAATCTTTTTAAAAATTAAGTTGCTGAAAAAGATATTCAATGTTAATATTTTTATAAAATGTCACATTTAAAATGTTCTCAGAGAAACTGAGGTAGGATTTATGTAAAATCCTACTCTATCAAATTGGCATTTGATAGTTCAAAGCCAGGGGAGAAATGGTCCATTTCCTCTGTATGATATTGATTGCTTAAAGCTATGTTGTTTTCTAATACTTTGTCAATGATATATAGTACTAATGGTAAATACTCCTATAAGTAGTCAGCACATTTTTATGTCATTAAATGTGCAAACATCTCAAAATCCTACCCTTTATGGGGTATTTAATTTTATTTTCTTTTATTCTTTGAAATGATGAGTATATCAGAGAGGGTTTTACTGAGAGTGTCAAGATCTTGGTTAGTTGTTTATGACTAACGACTTAATAAGAAAAAATAAACAGCTGCAAAACTTAGGATACTTTGACTAAAACCTTATTGTTTTTAATTATTCTCAACTTCCTATTTAAAACTAGTGTTTATAAAGCTTTTGAGATATTTTCAATGTGTAGAAAGTAAGAGTGGGTTTTCTGCTGCTGCTGCTTCAGAGTGACTTTAGGGTCAGAGTGTCTTTGGTAGGTAAACACAAAGTGCTTCAGCCATGACGGCCCAGTGACAAAGCGGGGTGATGACAGAAGTACTGGAAATTTCTGTGAACACTCCTGAGACAGAAGCAGAAGGCATGGGGTAGAATTGAAAGCTCAATAAATACTTGGGCTTCTCTTGGATTGGCAGCCAAACTAGACAAAGGCAGGAAAAGGGAAAGAATAAACTTCTTCAATATTTCTAGCCAGAGGGAGAGACTGAAGAGGGGCAAGGTTTTATGTTTAACAATGTGAGAGAGAGGTCTGATGGAAGGGAAAAAAGGGTTAGAGAAAAGCCACAGTGGCTCCCTCTGATCCCTATGCTGGCTGTGCCCAGGCCTTAGGACACACAGCCATGATCCAGGAGCTCCATTGCATCCACTACCCGAAGGGAACTCATTCCTTCAGAGCTCCTAATCTACAAGCAAGCTGAAAGATTTCAAGCTATTCTCTTTGCATTGTGCTGCTGCGTGTAAGGATATGAGAGCGCCTTGTATTCAAGACTAGGATACAGTGACATACCCATGCCCTCCACCAGTGCAGAAAGTAAATACTTAGCTATTGAGGTGGTTTTTTGATCTGTTCAGAAAACTTTTTGAGCTAAAAATAATGAATTTGATCCGCTTTCATGAATGACTGAAGCATCATTGGTGCGTATGCTGCAATAAATAAATCACTCATCTTTAGCCTCAAACCTTTTTCTTCTTTGCTGACTTCACTAGCAGGACTGCCTCAGTGCAACCAGCACTTCTTCACCTAGCCAGGAGGCAAAGTGTTCCATGCATGTTGTGTTGACATGGATAACACTGTCTTTATAAAAGAAGAAAGAAAAAAAGATATTTCCCCTCTGTAGGAAATTGGTGTTGATCTTTGCAAAACCTCCCCCATGACTTCCTTCCCGGACTGGATGAAGGTTCAAATTAGCCCTGAGCAGAGATAAAAGCTACTGTCCTCTGCCTTTGAGTTCCCCAAGTTCTCCAGAACGAATGATTAATGTTTTTGTTCACATACGATACGGAGCATATCGTCTCTCATATATTCTGCTCTTTTGTTTCTGCGTCATACAGACAGACCAAGGAGCAGCGGGAGTGGGAGGACAACTTAAATGAATAGTTTGGAGACAGTAGTCATCACTTCTGAAGCAATGGCAAAATTATCATATTTGCTGTGCCAAGCTTAAACATTGGGGTCAAATCCTGACAAGTGGAAAGGATGGCAGACAACCCCATCCCTGTCTGTGATTAGATGGCTAGATCTGAGAATTGTGTGGCAAGACATAGAAAACTGTACACAATATAGCAGAATTGTAAGCTAAACTAATGATATCAGAATATGCATTCGTCCTTGCTGGCCTGGACACGCTCCTGGATCTATTAAAGCATTTCTGTTAGAGGCAGTAATACCTCAAAGGTCTCAGTAACATACTGCATAATTGGTGTCCTGCTTCTCTGTTAGGAAAGGACTGTGTCAGTATTATTGAATAGCTATAGTTTATACACAAGAAGCATTTCTTCTCTGTAGAATGTGACCTTTCCAAGACGGTTATACCATTAAAAAAGGCAAAAAAAAAAAAGGCAAAAAAAAAAAAACCCAAACCACCAAAACAACAACAAAAGATCCAGTGCTTGATTAAATTACGAGAAGGCAGAAATCATCATTTTATTACAAAATGTAAACTGTCTATTAATACTTGATCCTGTATGTTTAATAAACTTTTGTCATAGGCAGTGAAAGTCAGTGGAAAGAACAAAACTGATACATGGGGGAAAAAAGGAAACCCTAACTAATTTCAAGATAAGCTATGTGTATAAACATATTATACTATATTTTCTGTTTGCCTTAGAGTATAAATATTATAACAGTGTATGATTTGTTCTCCTGGACTTTGTTGGCAGCAAAGAAGATAAAAGTTCTGTATCAACTATTGCAACAGCAAGCTGTGTTTGTACTGGGTAATCTCAGTGAAAACTCTGCTGCTGTGTGCACCATTCAAGCCTGGTGTGTGGAAAGGCCATTGCCTAGTGCAGCCCCCTCATGCCTTGTTCTGTTAAGAACAAAGTAGGTCTATGTGATGTGGTTACAACTTTGGTGGCTGCTTTCATCTTGTGCAAAAGAGCTTTTGCAGTAGGAAATTTCAAAATTTTCTTCGGGAAATCCTACTCCTTGTAAAACTTTCTCCCCCCAGAATTCAAAAATATTCTTACGCTAAGGGCCAAATATTTGTCATATTTATGAATCCAGAGATACAAACAGCCAAAAATTCCTAGGTGTTTCTTATTTAAATGCTGGATAGCCATGAGAATAAATCAGACATGAGTCTTGCGCACTCCTGTCTCTCCTCTCCCCTTCTCCCACACTCCAGATCCAGAACTCTGGACTTCCTAGAAGTTTCCTCCACACGCTGCACAATGTCTTCAGTTGCTTTGTGCTTTCAAAACCCTGCAATTCTGCAAGCAAGAAGCAAAGTCATTCCTTTCTATTTAAACACAAAACGTCCCCCTCTTTTTGTTCCTTTTCCAGATCACTTCCTATATTTTCCTTGCTGACAAGTGGACAAAGCAGTTTCATTTCTTTTGTATTATTTAATGCTTTCATTCATGGAAATACTTTAATATTTATAGGGTATGTAAAAAACACTGTCATGGAAAAGACAAATAGCCCTTGCGATTCTCTTGAATTCAGAAAATGATGGTTGAGGCAGGAGAGTGCCTTTGTTCAAGGTTTTTCTTAGGGAGAAAAAAAAAAAAACAAAAAGCCCTCTCCTTTTTTTTCTCTCCTTTAGGCTTAGGCATCAGCGTTAAGGTCCTTTTTCCTATCTAGGAGTATTATCCTAGATGCTTTCAGGTAGATACTACAGCTGAAAAATAAGTTTCTTTAATTTGAAGAAATGGCATTTATAGGACAGTTTCTTGCTCTTAGATTTCCGACCTCCTTCTTACAGCTCTTGCATAGAAAGCTGAAGGAACTGATCCATTTGCCTTAGTCTATATTTACAGGAAAATTACTTTATGGTCATATTTAGGGTGGTTTGAGCTGAGGACAGTCTTTCTTCTCCCTCCTTGTCTCCCTTCCCCATCCCCATCTGTTGAATTTGTGCAGAAAGTATCCATGATTCCTGAAGAAAAAGAGGGAGATTTTAGTGGCTATACTGGCCAGGCAGAAGAAGTAAAGTTTGGGACTAAAGTTCTGAATTCTAGTAGTTTCAGTAGGTTATTTATTACAAAAAGCACATTTTTTTTTTCTGGGGGAAAAAAAAAAGGAGGGGAGAGAGGGCTTTATTCAGTTCAAATTTAATTTTGGTCTTCTAACTAGTATACGTTAATTCACAGACTTGAACAGGAACATTGTTTGTATTAACCTGACCTTAAGCCAAAATCAGGTCTCTTTCTCTAGCCCTCCTCTGGCAATATATAACACATTATTGGTTTTCTAAGCCCATGGTGTCAACACAACAGATAGAAAATGTTTCTCCTTTTGATGCTAATGCTAGAGTATAGAGATGAGGGCATTTTCCAAGGAACCATTTAAGCCATTTAAGACTGAAAAATATATTTAACTGGTTAATATTTAGGTGCCATCACATCCTGAGTTAGAAGAGGATGCAGAAGCTATGGATTAGGGCAGAGTGAGCTGAAAGGCTGCTCCTAACGGCAGCAAGAAAATCTGAAATTGATTAAAACACGCTTAGCTCAGTTTCTGGATATCAAAATGGTTTCAGTGAGGCAATTCTGTTCTCTTTCTTTAGGAACTGTAGGGAGAAAAGTAAGGGGAAAAGGCCAGAAACTGACTTCATGACAGTCGCTTCTTGCCTGTGGGAGGCTGTCTCCAGAATCATCACAGATTGGAGCATTTGATATTTTTCTGAGGATACAATTAGTAGCAGGTATATTTGTACTCAGAAACTGCAAGCTGTAGCTCTGTATTTGTGTAAGATTAAAACAACAAGACAAAACAAGACAAAAAACAAGTCAACAATAAGAAACAAAAACAAAATGGTAACAAAAAAACCCTTTTGACAGGAACAATAAAGTAAGAGTTGACTTTTACAGAAAATGAAGGGCAATTTTAACCTGCACCACCTTGAAACAGTGACCATAGGTAAAAACGGGAGAGAAGAGAGAGCAGCAATGTGTGCTGAGAGCTGGGAAAGAGATTCAGTAAGGCATTCAGTGCAGGTTGGGTTTCTAAGTTTCCTTCCGGTCCGTACCACCTTGTCTTTATTACTGCTAATAAATCAAGGTTGGCTAGATATTGCTGGGAAGATAGCTTAGTCCAAGTAAAATCTAAAACTGGGAGAAACTTAGAAATATCATATAGTCTGTTTTTTTGTTTGTTTTGTTTTGTTTTTTCATTGCAAAACTGCAAACTCAGTGACTCCTACACCATTCTTGGTAGATATTTTTCTGGTTGCTGAGACATGTCTGGGAGACGCAGTGACCACATAGTTAATCTGCTTCAGTCCCTAACTCTTCCTACTGTTACAGACTTTTTCTCTTGTGTCTAATAAAAGTCTCCTATGCTACAATTTCAGATGATTACTTCTTGTTCTATGCAAGATGAATGCAGAGAAAAAAATATTATGTATTTGGAAGAATACGCATTTTAAGTTTTTCTAAAGTATTTAGAAATTGAAGTCTAATCAATTTTTAACCCTTGAATAAACATTCCCAAATCTTTCTTTTTTTTTTTCTCCCGGTTTTTTTTTTTTTTTTTTTGGATTTTGGTCTCCCTTGTTGCTCTTCTTTGGACTTTCCATTGTTTATCCACATTTTTAATAAAAGTACTGTGCCCACCTGGATCTTGTCACTGTTCTGATCTTGTCTGAGCAAAGCATAATTTAAAAGCTTTCACAGTTAAAAAAAAAAAGGGGTATAAAACTAAAAAGATGATATTTGAGAATGTATTTGAAGAAACCAAAACACAAAATAATATGCTGTATTATTTGCTCTTAAGGATAGAAACCAAATTAAATGTATCATTTTCTCCATTGTGCTATGACATTTAACTTCCGACATTACCAATTCTGTAATTTGTTTTGTTGTAAATTAGTTATAAGAGAAAGGAATAAGCATTTTGTCCAAAACAGCTATAGGTAACTTATCTTGTTCAGCATATGCAAGAAAAATTCAAAGCAAATTGTAAATGTTACTATTGCTCTCAAAAAAGATTATCAGCTGACTAATACAGTGAGAAAATTTAATGATGAGTCAAAACAACGCATATATACGTGTTTCTTTTGTAAAGATAATATTCTTCATTGCTCTAATTCCTGTTGTTACAGTTGAAAACTTGAAACGCATTGAAGTTTTCTACTTCAGCAGTTGGCATGCTGGCCAACAAAATTTGGTTACCTGAATTTTTCACATTAAATACACTATAAAATTACTGATATAAAAGTTATCATCATACATTATGCAAAAATCAAACAAATTATTGCTCAAATTTATAAAACAACCTTTGCTTTCATGAGCTGCATATCAAATGGACAAATGGTAGTGAATTTCCATGCTTGCCTGATTTTAAAAATAGACAAGTTCCAAAACAAGACAGGAAAAAACTAAAAATTAGTCCAAGGACAAGCCACTGTGACTCTGAAACTCATAATGAGGTGGCAATTTACTTTAATTCTGTCTGTAATAGAGCCAATAGGAGGACCAATAGGAAGTCAGACATTAGCAAGTATAATATATATATTATAGACAGCTGTGATTATGCTACCAGATAATACCAATATCATTTAATAGACTAGAAAAGACATTAATAATCAGTGTCTAGAGTCTCTGAGACAAGATTGCTTCCCTAACTACTATGGAAGTAAATAGCCAATCTGTTATTAAAAAAAAAAAACAAAGAAAGAAAGAAAGAAAAAAGAAAAACAAAACAAAAAATTGATTAAGATTCAGGCATTGCAAAGGCCCAAACTAATAGCTCCTTAGTGGGATTACATAAGTGTGTATGTATGTGTGAATGTATTTATAAAAATTTACTATATATGTACATATTCTATATATACATCATGTATAGACAGTAAAAACATCTTTGAAGTTGAGTGATGGGGTTCTCATATGCCTTCATCCAGCTTCTCCCAGAAACCAGCTCTGTGATTTAAATGCAAAATCACTGGAACCTGAAGAGTGTGACAGACTCCTTGCATCACTGCGGAAAACCCTTTCTTGGAGGAGGATGTGCATTGTCAACTGCTTCATGGGTTTGTTTCCCAGCACAGCCTCATTAACTGGATTACCTTAGCAAAGGGAATTTGTAAACTGCAGAAGATATAGCCAGGCCTGAGAAATCATTTCTATTAGCTTTATTGCTGAAGAAAACACACTGCGAAATTGCATCCTGCCATGACCATTCCTCAGGAAGGAGCGCAGGAGGCAGCTGTGCTAATTGAAAAGGGCTTGGGCTAGGAGGCTAGTCTCAAAAAATAAGTGCATACCTCAGCAGCTTGTAATGTGTAGGAATATGTTTCAGAGCGAGAGAGGAAAGAAAAGCCACATCATCTGGCCATGCAACCATGACGGAATTCACTGAAGAAACAGGAGGGTAACTCAGTGCTGGGCTTGGGGTCCTGCTAAAGCATCTTAGAGGGAGGATCAGGGAGAAAAGAGGTGCGAACATCCATGACTCACAGTCCAAGTCAGTGCTTGGACCATTCAGGACTGAATCTTTCAGGAATATCATTCTTTGCATGTGAAAATCTAATGCCTCAGTTTGGAGAAAAATATTGAAAGAAATTTCAATGTTGACACATCAGAATTTTCTAATTTAACATTTTATTGGAAAGTACTTATTCAGGCACAATCAGCCTTCCATATCTCTAACCCAATTACAAGTACAGCTCCTGCCTCTGCATGCCTGTTGTATACATGCACCTCTTTGTATCAGAGTAGCACAAGTGAAATCAGTATGGTTTAACATTATTCATGTTTATAACATTTGTAGTGTTCGAAATAACCAAAAATAAGATAAGATAATGCATTAATTGAAACCTTATATATGTATGTATTTTAGATGGCTACTCTTTTGTTAAAGATAAATGAATCATAGAATCATAGAATGGTTAAGGTTGGAAAGGACCTCTAGAGATCATCATGCAGGGTCACCATATGTCACTCCTATTGTTATATCATATAAAATCCTTAAAGAATTTCATTTTTAATCTGTTTTTCTTCTGCTGCTCATCCAACTATCATGTTGCCCTGTATCAAATAACAGATACAATTAAAAAGCCTTGGTAACTAACTGATAGAGTTGATAGGAAATACCATTTCATGCAAAGTAGTAGGGGCTTTTCCCTTGGATGATACCATATGGTTAGAAGATTTCTATTTTGAAACTACCTTTGGAATCTGTCTGATGAGTAATTCATTGTGAATTGAATTATTTTATATGTTACCTGTTACTTATTTGCCTTTACAAGTAAATATAATATGAGGAATCACAAAGGAAATAAAGGAGCAAGATTAAGTGAAATCTGGAGAAATTAAGCCAAAATAAATTTTTAAAAAACAAATGATAATAAATCTAGCAGCCTGAATTTATAGGCTTTCCTCAGTCTGCCACTGAGTGTTTGTAGTCATCTTTGACATACAAGGTTTTGAGCTCTTTCAGACATCCTGCAGTGCGAATTCCCTGCAATTGTGGCTGCAGTTTGTCGGTGCTCTTGCCTCAACAGATTTACTTGACTCGATGCTCCAAATGGACAGAGTCAGCTTTTTGGTGCATGTGAAATTGCTTCTACCTCCAGAAAGAGCTAAGGAGGGTAAAGCTCTCTTTCAACAAGATCTAAGGTAAGGTTTTTCTTATAAGACTGTAAACAAAGACTCGAGAAAAAACAGCATATGAATTCATCTATCATCAATATTTAATAGTAAGTACTTTTTTAATACTCAGAATTTCTTAGCTAAGATCCTCAGCACTCATATTTCCATTACAGCTATGAACTCATGTTAAACAGCAGCCTCTGTCTTCTGAATACTGACTTCAGGTTGTCTTGGATTTCTTCCTGCTTTCCTTGTAAATGAAGTGCTGAAACGGAGTTTGTTGTTGTTGTTGTTTCAGTTATATTCATAGTATTTCCTGGAGTACTCATTTCTTTCTCAAAATCAGTTTCCTGGTAGAGTGTCCTTTACGGTTCAACTTCAGCCATCTCCTGCTTCTTCAGATGGCATTGCATACAAAACAAAATCTTCCTTCCATATTTCACATATCATACATTACAAAAAAAGTAGCATATTTTGGGGAATAGTCCTGCTAAGCAGATAGTATGTTGGTATGTTGCTGACTTATGATCACGCCTGCATACCTAATACTGAGACACAAGAGAGGCTTAATAAGTAGGCACTTAGAACGAGCCACTGTCCCTCGAGCTATCAGTTTGCCAGATTGTTTTTGTTCTCCAAATTTTCCTGCTGGCAATAGGGCAGGTGGTCATAGTTTGCGACTGGTTATTCAGAGGTTTTTCTTGGCCCACAGAAGACGATTGTATAAACTACTATTTACTACTAGCATTGATGGACAGTACCTAGGTCCTCCACATGATTAAATCTAGGAGTGAGACTGGGGAGCTAACCTTTGAAGACAGGGTTCTCCTATAAGGTAATACTCCCTCAACATTAGCTGTGCTTCTGTACATTACTGAGAGAACAGCATTTTTTTTTCACAGCTTAATTCTTAGCTGCAGTGGTAGGCATGGTGAAAACTCAGACACAGCACAGTGCCCTGGACACTATTTATATCACACAAATTCAGAAACAGGCAGTAGGTTCTCTCCCCGCTTCCTTCTTTCTGATTTATCTCCTGTATCTATAGTCAGAAGAGAAGCTTTGAGGAGAAATGGAAGAAGCAAGTATTTAATACCCAGTCTTCCAAAAAATATGGGCAAAGAGAATTAGACATGGTCCCTTGTGAGATCATTAACAGATGTCTGACTGGAATTCTCCAAATCCTGTGAAACCAAGCAACTTTATTAATCCTGTCAGGATAATTCCACAAAGCTTATGATTTTTTTTTCTATTTAGCTTTTATGAAAAAGAACACATTTCACTTAAAATTAATTTAATACAAAATTGTTTCTTAAAATACTTTAATCACTTCAAAAATTGCCTTCAGCCATTTGTGATATTAGGATTTGAAATATTTTCTTTAGAACGCCTTTTATTAAATTTAGGAAATATTTCAAGAATACACCTACTATATGTCTCAGAATTATTTTTTTTAACCTGAACAGACCTACTGTTTGGCGAAATAGAGCTTATTATCATGACAATGCTTCAGCAGATCTGTAGTCCCTATTATTAGGGAAAATTGCCATGAAGAAAGGGAGAGGATTCAGTACAGATTTCTGGAGATCACAGACACACAGAATGAATCTAGTATTAACTACCTCTGCACATCTGTATGATATATGTGACAAAGATTCTGCATGAACCAAGTATTAACCTATAATCATGTAGTCCTTTTAATATCCTTTATTTGTCCATGAGTAGATTACAAGTCCTATGTTTTGGTGCAACTGTAATTTGTAAGCACACCGGAGTTTGTGGATGACTCTTTTATATCCATTGAATTCATATAAAATAAAATAGACCAATGTGAAGAAAGATAAAGAATCTTCTCAAGGATTAACTACCTTTAATCGGATGCAAGGTGAACAGTATATTTTGTGTTTCTTAGTCAGAGGAGTGTAATTTTAGTCTCTGGTTTCGGTGCAAGTATGTGCAATTATTTGCCCTTTCATGTAAATATCAGCAATGTTCATTTTAAACCAGCTCTTTTGCTGGCCATCTTGTTGGTTAGCTTTTTCATTGTGAGTGTGTTGTGTTTACAGGAGTGATGGGGTGGAACATGCTATGGTATCTGAGAGGATTCTTGCAGTATTTTCTGTTGGCTTTAATCCCACTTTAATGAAAACAAGCAATATCAGTGAGAAAAAAATGGCTAACTACACTCAAAGTGTCAGTTCATGAGGCTCTTACCCTGTCTGAAAAACCGACTTTCCAAATATCAGTATTGTTCTGAAGGGTGACTTACAAAGAATTAAAAAATAAAATCTCTGTCCTCTTTTGCTTCTTTGTGATGCAGAGTATGAGTGCATTATTTCTCTTTGCATGTTTTTTTCCCAAAATTTTAACATTATCAAAAATAAGAATGCTAAGATTTTCTTTGACATGTTGGAGTTATTAGCTCTTCAACAAAGGGAGAAGCACTGAATATGTATTAGAAATGTCCTTTATTCTGAGTTGTGTGACTTTGAGTTTAAACAACAACTGTAATGATGAACAGATACATGAGTGAGTTTCTAGAAGTCTATGTGGAAAACTACAGGACTACAGGAGAGTCATTTTAATCCTGTATCCCTTTCTGAAGTCCTCGAGGCTTTAATATCAAAATAATAATAATAGCAAAACTAAACCAACAAAAATTAAATGTCTAAACTGTGGGATGGTGATGCTTTGGGAATATTTTCCAGCTTTTTAAGGTGGGTAAGTACCCCAGATTCACTTTTGGACTCACTTTTCTTCTCTCTGATCTACTCCTCTTCCTTTGTGAGCTTTAATTTTCTTAGGAAGAAGTTCAGTTATTTTGCATAAAATGGAGCAAAGCTGTGCTCTAGCTAAGCTCTGCAGGGAGCAGTGTGTGCTGGAACAGTTTGATGTTTAAAGGTAGACATAACCCTCCAGGGTAATGAAGTCCTCGAGGCTTTAATATCAAAATAATAATAATAGCAAAACTAAACCAACAAAAATTAAATTCTTAATTTTTATTGATCATAGTTCTTTCAGAGTCTCTCAGGATTGACAAGAAAAGACATAGTGATTGTCCTCTCCTTTATGTCTCTTTTTTTCCCCTTACCTTTAACTTTCTTTGATTTGACTGGAAATTACAGTTATATTGTGTTCTTAGATATGATTTCAGGTTGTTCACAGAAGCTGTGTTAAGGTTGTCACAGCAACCCAAGGCAAGAATTACCTTGCCTTTGTACCTTTGAGATTCAAAAAAAGTATTATTTTTAAATGAGCGGATGTTAAACTTTGTGGAACTTTATAAAAGCCTCATGCCTATTAATTCTTCCTGTTGCTATTGACCTTCTCCACTCTAAGTGCTCAAAATCAGCAATTTCACTATAGCTAATGTAATGGCTTACTCAGTTGGCTGCAAATAATATTTACTCAGCTGGATGGAAAGCACAGCTCAAAGACTAAATTAGCTTGTGAAATGTAATCCAAAGATACTTTCCTGTTCCCTAGATGTTTAGTACAGAAGCAGAGACTAATGAGTCCCAAAGGCCAGGCTCCCAGTCTATTATTCTTCTCTTCTAGCTCAATTAAAGACTTTTTCCAGTTTATTTTTAGTGATTATAATATCAAGTAGTGCACACATTTGTTCATGTTCCATAGAGAATAGAAGAATAAACAAATATCACAACTTAATGTATTTCTTTTCCAATAAAAACAAAACAAAACATCAAAACATACAGTTTCCTTGAGCTATCTTCAATCATCAATCACTGTATTAAAACCGGATTTCGTTCTGATCATTTATCTTTCTTTCCATCTACATGTCTGGGTTTCCAACAGATAGCTTTGTCCCATACTGAGCCTTATTCTTCTCATTTCCAGTGTGTTTATTTATATGTCTCTGGCAACATGGAAAGACATGATCCTCTGTTATAGTGGATGACAGTATCACACAAAGATAATCCCTATAAAGAAATGCAGAAGAGTACAGATGGCAGATTTTTCAAATGAAATCTGATTTCCTCTCAGAAACAAGTCATACTCCTTGTAGCTTTATTAGTTTTAAAACAGTAGCTGATCCCACCACAATTATTTCCTCCGGGAAAAAAAAAAAAAATCCTTTATTTTATTTCCCCACCCCACTATTTGAGAGTATGTTCTGCTTAGGAGTGTACTGACATTCTGCTAGGCAGTGATTGAATCACTAACACATATGCAAGAGGAAAATAGTTATATCTATACTCATGCATATACAAGTATTCTTTCCTCAGAGCAAAGCTGGCACTTTGACATTTATTTCAGTTTCAGTAGGCTGGCTTATTGCCTGTTTTGATCTTTTCTCTGTGTTATGCTCCAAGTATAGCATTGTCCCTTCAGTCATTCTGTGGTTTAGAGCAGTAGACACTTGTTGTTTTGAAAGGACTCAAAATAATTTACCTTTTAGATACTGTAGCAGAGACCAACTATTAGATGACAGATGGCAAGTCCTTACATAAAAAAGTAATTATATAGTTTTTTTTTCTTTTTTTTTTCATTCTAGAATACCCCTTTGCAGCTTCATTGTTACTAAGGAACAAGAAATTTAATTTTCCTCTGGAAGTATAAACATCGTTATTTATTTTTCTCTTATGACAGGATATGTGCATTTCCTGTAGACAAAGCATTGAGCGTTTTTTTTGTTTGCTTGTTTGTTTGTTTCATCTCTTCATTTCAGAATCTTTTCTCCAGAGGTGAAATGTTCTTCTTGTGAAATTCATACACTTCAATTTTTCATGAGCTTCAGGGAACTTCTGTCTTGAGGTACTGTTGCTTGGCATTCCCTCCAATCTGATCTTCTCTGAACAAGTGAAATTAATTCTCTTCCAAAAGCATCCCATCTAAGTATAAAGAAAGAAATGCACAGCTTCCACATAAGGCCCATCTTTCATATACCTGTATTCTGCAGCTGTCTTCCCACATTACTAGAGACTTAACATTTTTTTTCTTGATTAATGATCCTTGTATTGGAGTGTAGTCACAGCAATACCTGGAGAGAAGCTAAGATGCAGTGCTAAAGAGGTATCAGAATTTGCAGTAAAGTAAGAATTATTCTGTTTTATTCTCTTTAAAATAGCAGAATATTTTTTAAATAAAATGTTTATGAAAGGCAATGAGTAAAAATCAGCATTCTTCAGTCCTTTGAATTTGCATGAGAGATAAAGTTATAATTACTAGAATTTTTCACTTTTACCATGTAACAAAATTTTAAATAGAAAAAGAATTATTGTACATGCGTGCAAAAGCTTGATTCATCCTTTTGAGATCATCTGAGAAGCAGTCTTGCAATGAGACACTCTATTAAACTCCCTCTTAATGTAAAAAAAGAGTAAGCTGGATTCTTGTTTAAAGAAAGGCAAAGTAAGTCCTACACAGTAATACAATCCACATATGCTTTCAGTCATAACAATACATTAGACTTTCTTTATTATTATTATTGCAGGCAATCTCAATATTAGGTACTATTTATAATCTAATCAAACTCCGTATTAAAAATAGTTAGATTCAAGATGCACAGTTCTGATCAAAAGACTGCACTTGGAGCTCATTGCTTAGTTAATTAGAAGCCTTGTTTAATATCCAGGCTGAATACTTTCAGGGACAATTTATGTCAACCTTTTTTTATGGTATAGCCAAGTAGGTTAAATATCTCCTAGCTCTCTTTGTGAGGTTTGCCTTGCATTTCTTAAAAGCAAAGGTACCTTCTCTGAGCTATTTTATTTTATTTTATTTTATTTTATTTTATTTTATTTATTTCCAGGCTAATGAGCTACACTGCATTAGGCTGTCACTATAAATCATACCTTTACACCAGATATCTATCTGTGTTTTGCTACTGATGTTGTGACTAGTGTGAAGTGTAGAGATATGTGAGTAGCTTTTAATTAGATAGCTGGGGTGCGAGTGGCAGTCTTGACAATGTATCTTAGCTCACACTGAAGTATTTATTATTGTAGTGGGTCTATTGAAGCTAGTTTTCCTACCCAACACTGTATCATCTTCTGTGACTGTAGTTCAGCAGTGTCGCTGGACTCCTCTCATAATATCAGTTTGCGGTTCCTCTGAGCATCCTGACACTGTTCCTCAAATCTGGTGCAATTTGAATTAATCTTTCTTGAATGTAAGTGTTCAGAGTGTCAGAAAGTATTCCTGAGAAATACAAGCAAACTGACATATATGTTCACACTTCTGTTTTGGATTCTTCTGCTATAACAACTACATTTTTCATGGCACATCCTTTTGAGTTTTTCCGTCTTTTTCATTTCCCAGTACTGAGCTATTGTTTTAAAGCAAAAATCCTTAGCAAAATGTTCAATGAGTTTACACTGCTGTGTTAGCAGGTTCCATGATACTTCTGCTGCTCCACTACTCAAGGTTACCCAGGTCTTCGTCAGTCTAGTCTAATTCTGCGGTGACAGACGGCTTTGTGTTCCTGACAGATTTCACTAGCACTTCCTGACACCTTATGTTGTGGTCAGTAATGAAAAATTAAGCAGTCGTAAGAACTTAAGAAAGGAGACCACCTGAAATGCCCTGCTTAGTGAGATCAGTGTCCCATATATCTGTTATGCCTCTGGCAGTGGCAGTAGAAAATATCATGCAGGCAGAAAATTGTGAGCTTAAACACTGTGTTTGGTCCATGCCAAATCCCTAAAGGTGATCTCCTTCCAGGCTGATCCTTTTCCTTTCCAACACAATGGATACCTCCCATACTTTCAGTTCTTTGTGTACTTCAATTTCCCACTAAACTAATACTATATCATGTAACATCAATAGTCATCAGCACAAGGTGTGTACATGCTTCCAAATTCTCTTATATTTTCATGTTCTAACATGTGTGTTTTTAATCCTACACAGCACATTTTATTGTCCAAAGTCTATGAGGAATTTTATAAATAAGAAGCTTGCCTTAAAGGTTCTCCTAAAAGTCTGGAGTACCATAGGACACGTCTCGTGAGCCCAACACCAGATGTTTAGATATTTAAATTGGATATTAAGATTGTTCTTTGGTGTATCTGTTACTCTTTCCTGTTGTAGGATTTTAAAATCAATTTCAGTTTATAAGAAATTAACTGAGGTTTTGATGTGTGATTAAAAATCGTAGTTAGTCCTTAGAGAGAAGACAAAACAAAACAGATTCTCTGGAAAATGCTTTCCTTGTCACTGAAGAAATGTTCAACTCTATAAGAGTCACAGTGATCAGTGAAAGTAATGACAGTTAGATTGCTCATTAGCGCTTTGTTCTAGTTTATTTAGTTTTTACCTAAAAACCTAAATAATATCTTAAGATAGCATTAATACTAATTAAAAATATTCTCTACTTTATTCACAGCATTTTATAATAAAAATGATACTATTATATAAATCATTGCAATAAAATATATATTTTTTGTAGCAGTATAGTTTTTAAGCTTCTGCAAAACGAGGCTAGATGGTTATGTGTCATAAGTGTTAGGGGTTAATCAGAACACCTTAGAGGGCATTCCCTATTGATATATCTTCAATTAATTAGCACAATGAATTTGTCTTACATTTTTCTTCTATAAATTTTGCTGTTATGCACAATCCTCATACTCAAAAGGTATTAACAACTTGATAACCTCAATCCATTTATGATACATTTCATAGAATCATAGAATCATAGAATACTTAGGGCTGGAAGGGACTTCTAGAGATCATCTAGTCCAACCCCCCTGCATACGCAGGGTCACCTAGAGCACGTGGCACAGGACTGTATCCAAGCGGGTTTGGAAGATCTCCAGAGAAGGAGACTCCACAACCTCTCTGGGCAGCCTGTTCCAGTGCTCTGTCACCCTCACTGTTAAGAAATTTTTCCTTAAGTTCCTGTGGAACTTTTG